>ATSW01102499.1:0-18000 GCA_000444245.1 Botryllus schlosseri | reverse complement strand
CAGTAAACTGACGTTTCGTATCAAACTCAAAATGCACATTTGAGGGTTCAAGCATATTGACAGTGCAACGACTAAAATTGATTTTTCCTTCTTAATAAGTATTCAATAACTGAAGGTGTTGTCATTACAAAATATAGCTAAAGCTAGAAAATGGCCTTATCATTGTAATGAAGCCCAACTTATATATATCAGAAACTGTAATGAAAGATATTAATATACTTATGACAGTCAATACCTCATAAAAGTGACATATTGTAGACGTTTACACAATTACTTTCAAGAAATGATCAAAGCGCTGCATTTATACGTCTTATCAATTGGAATCCCTGAAAGTGGCGAGATAGCGCAGTGGTATAATCCGCGGCTGCAACATCAGCGGGCCGAGGTCGACTTCCGACTTCCATATTGTGTTGGAGGTTTACCTAGGCTCCTCTTCGGCACCTCGTCCGCTTAAGCGGTGCCTTACAAAAAGCCTAGAGGTGGGCCGTGCTATAAGTCGGCCGTTACGGAAAATAAGAAGAATATCGGCCTGGTGTAAATGACCATATAGTAGTCGACAAACGCCATGAATACCCCAAAAACAAACAAACAAATTGGACCCTTTGGAGCGGTGGTTCTCAACGGGGGCTTTGCGAAGCATTTTTAGAGGTTACGCAAAACCTCCAAATATACAGAATGGTTGCTAACCTAATTCGTATTTTTTAATTAAAGAAAGCACGACCCAGTTTCGCTTCGGCGGTACAAATCGGTACAAATCCCGAGCTCACATCAACAAAATGGCCACCTGAGATGATTATTATTAATATTATAGGTAAAAACATTGGCATTAGTGGCGCTTATCACAACTGAAGGCTTTTTGCGCCACGGACATGAACAAGTTAAACGCTAGAGAAAGTTCATATTATATAACTGAGACAGGTACACATGTGCACATAAAAAGGTTTTACAATATTCCTCGAGTCGATCTAACATATTCAACAACATATCGAAGTACTTGTGGATCAGTCAGTAGGGTTCGCATTTCGAAATTTACATTCTTCGACTCTGCATGGCGTCGTAGGCGTTCTCTTTGATAGCGGTATTTTCTACAATTCATGAGATAATGCTCTGCGGTTTCCTCAATACCACATGCTTCGCACAGTTGCGAGTCGATGCATCCAATCTTGTTGAGATGATGGTTTAGTCTGCAATGCGTCGTTCTTAACCGCAGCATAATCGAGTTTCCCAACCTTGTATCCACTTCAGATAGAACATTTGGTGTATTGGCCCTTTCCCGCGGTATGTCCTTCTCGTTGGAAGCTCATAGCGTTGGCTAGGGTTTCTTTTCTTCCTGTTTCTGCTTCTCTTTCTGTTTTCTTATTTCATGTATATCCCAATCTGCGATCTCTTTTCAGTCTTGCCACCCGTTTTTTTTTCAGGAGATCTCCTTCCGAATAATTTCCATTATTCGCTCGAGATTTTCCTCCCTCTGAGGTATGCTCCTCAGTCTCAATCTTTGCTTTATCGAATTGAGAATCCATTTCTGTCCTGTTTTCTTTCCGTCATATTTTGTTTTATTCCGCGCCATCCATACAGCCTGTTTGTAGGTCGTGATCACGATCACAAGGGCTGCCTCTTGGTCCTCGTCCAGTGCTCTACCAGGGTCCATTTGAATGATTGTCTTCAGGGTTCTTGCTTCGATGTTCTGCCCCGTGGCTTTGCTCCATGCCCCAATNACTCTTTCCAGCGGTGTTATGGTCTCTTGGCACTTCGTGAGCAAGTGAACTGTCGTTTCCCTGTGTTTTTGGCATAGTTCGCATTCCCTTGTGTCCGTTATAGCCCTTGCATGCAGGCTCTCATTTGTNTTTAACAGTTCGAATGCTATCATCCAGTTCACCTCCCTCTGTTGTGGCTTTAGCATTCTGTGTAGGATGTTTTCCCATTTGGGGCCCTGCATTTCGGTTATCTCTCTCTTCCCGTTTAGTGCGACCGTATCATTATATAACCTTGNGTTTCCTTTCAGGGGTATGTANTCTCTTTTGTATTCCNTTTCCTTCATGATCTTTGCCATTTCTGCCCAGTGCTGCCTCGGTTGCCACGTATGTGGCCTGCTGTTGTTTATTGGCCGTTCTCTNAGCCACCCAAGCGTGAGNGCAAGCTGGTGGTCCGTTCTCTTATCCCAGTCCTCTGCGATTTCNCCTGGTTTTAGTCTGAGGTACTTTACTGCAGGCTTAATNAATATAATGTCCGTGATCGTAGGTATGTNTTTCACTTCCCTACCCCCNGCGATCTCTTGCTGCACTANTTTCTTGTACTCTGGCCTTTTTCCCTTCCCAAAGAGGAACTCTACGATCTCATNTTCCAGTATACTTCTCGTNCCCTTNGGCATTCTTGACATCGGGGCCAGGTATGTGAATAGCGGNAGNATGTTTGTNCTTATTGNTTGTATCTTTTCGTGNCTACTCANTTTCATCTCCTTTANNTCGTTTAACANTTCCTTTGCTTTCNCCAACGCCGGCGCCCAGATCTTTTGGGGGTNTGGCTTTTCTCGGGGTATNTCATGCCCTAGGACAANCATNTCATGTACCCATTTGATTCCCTCTNGGNTTGTNTNNTTACTTCCCNTNCGGTAGTCTATGCCTTTNCTCTTNGNTTTGTTTATAGTGAGTCCACTTGCTTCACCGAAGCTTTTGAATATTTTCATTGCCTCCTTCGTTTCTATTTGCGACTCTAGCGTTAGAGTTATGTCGTCGGTATATCTCTTCTGAGGTTCAGATTGCCAAGACAGGAAGCAACATATGGCGCCAGTCATTTAGGCGCCTATGGATAATTAAACCTATTATTTTGTATATATAACGAAGTTTTCGGTCTGCGTAAGGGCAGTCTGTTTCGGCCAAGCTTTTCGTGCTGCCGATCGTTCTGGCACACTTCTTGGAGTCGCATGTAATAAGTCCTAAATCGTTATATATCTTGGTGCGTGGTGGCGTATTAATGGCCAACGCCGATATGTCCATTTCTATAAATCTTGCGTGTTTTTTCTTGGGGGAAGAGTACCAAATAATCAAGATATTTGGCAACTTTAAATCGCGCGCAGCGCGAAAAATTTTGGAAAATATTGCATAAATTTTAAAAAGATACTCTATAATTTATGCTAATTCACGAAATAATTTGGGGCCCCCTTCGAGCTCGGGCCCCCCCCAATTGGGGGGTTTGGGGTGCGGCAGTTACGGTGCTGAACACACACAAACTTGGAACATTGCCTTGTTCCGATTTCCTCTTGAGCCGTTTTGCGAACGTGACATAAAATGGTTTTGCAAGATCCAATATTTCATCGTCAGAGATATCAGACGGTACTCCATAAATAACTGATCTTGAAATGTAAGTTTTCTTCGATTGCTCATTCCGAGTTATTTTCACTGGTATCGATATTTTCTTGGAACTATCTTTCAGCATTTCCATTGATAGAAGTTTTGTAACTTGAGTTACATTCCTACATGATATGAGTAGATCTCCGGATTTCATGATAGTGATTCCCTCCACACTGTCAACTTAATCAAATAAGCATTTATGCACTTTTGTGGGGTGATCGTGTCTCATTGTTCGGTCGACGCCTTTAACGATAACTTTGAGCAATGGCTGCGTCTCGGTATCAATATTGCTGCCGGCGTTAGCTCTGGTTTTAGCTGGAGGACTTCTAGTTTCCTCATCAGACATTGTTCCTGATACAGAAGGTCGACGCTTGTTCGAGCTTGTTGCTTTTTTATGTCCATGAACACGATTCTGCTCTGACATCTCGCTTGGCGAGAGCCAGAGGAAAACCCTTTGACGAGTTCACGTTACCTATAGACAACTCTTCCTTGATCACGTGGCGCTAGCTAGACAGACACGTCCGCTCACCTCGACTGCCTAATCAAGACCGGCCACCTGAGATGAAATATCCTACTGTTCAGACTCATTATAATTGCTACATTGCCAATAGCCTACTGATGTAAGCCTATAAGCGCTGTTCTAATATGCTTTGTTGATGACTCTGTTAAAATGAAAAGTAGTATAGGAAGGTCAATCACGATGACTTCGAAATGTTTGCAGAAATTCATTTTTTTGTGATATACATACCACTATTCCATAGTAAATTCAAAATTAACTGCTACTTAAAAATGACCAGGCTGGACATTATAAGTTCAGCAAAATCTGCTTCTCAATTTTGGTGCCATATTTGTTGCGATCATACCCAAATGTGTCGTCGAAAGCGTTACGCGTTATTATCACATTCACCAACACCTCTCTTTTTCGAAATGGATTTCAAGCACTCGTTCATATCAAATAGGAAACGTGAGATTTCAAGACAGAACCATGTATTCTGAAAAATACAGTTTGAGGATCTATTTTGAAATAATAAAATTCCACCCAATTTCTACATAGACAGTACAATGCTATTTTCAAGAAAAGTCATTTAGCTGTGGTTTATTACCAGTCTAGAGTTAATATTTGCACAATACAGATAACGATTTTACTATAATTGAACTAAATTTGTAATAAAAGGTGAGGAGGCCAGCGGGTGTCCGTGGCAGTCCATAACGGGTCCGAGAAAAAAAACTTGAGAACCACTTCCATACCAATTCACTGGAGTTGTGCATGACATATCAATGCTTGGTTTGCGATATCCCTATAAAGTGCACACTTTCACTTTTAAATCGCTCGTAATAGCGATAAAAATATCGCAGGTGACATTGTCATGTATCCGAAACGGTGTACCATTTCGTTTGTTTTTCCGGAACCAGGGTTGTTGCCAAATCACAAGTCTATCCCAATTTTATAGGTTTGACTCGAGTCAAGTCGAGTCATTTTCGATTCACCACCGAGTTAAGTCAAGTCCGAGTCAGCGAGTGGCGGGTCGATTTGGAGTCATGGTATTATGACTCGAGACCGAATCCAAGTCATTGTGTTCACTGCTCAGTTTCCAGTTAAAGTCTTGTCAAGTCCACCTAATTTATAACTCTATTTGGTGATATCGAATTTTCCTCGCTTTTAGCAGTTTCTGGTCACATTTTCAAGTATCAGTACCAACAGACGAAATCCCAATAGTGCCTTTACTATACTATTATTCGAAATTACAATGATATGTCGGTCTTGGCCGTCTGAGTATCGAGTCAAATGACTTGGTTCGAGTCATGCGCAATGACTTGAGTCCAAGTCCAGTCAATACGCAGATTGAATCGTGTTTAGTCATTTACGTAATTTGAGACAATGACTCGAGAAAAGTCGAGTCGTCAGAAAATCATGAGTCGAGTCGGACTCGAGTCGAGGTACTTTTTAAATGTATGAGAAAATGACTGAGTCAAGTCGAGTCATCAGAAATCGTGACTCGAGTCGGACTCGATTCGAGTCCTTTACGTAATTTGAGACAATGACTCGAGTCAAGTCAAGTCATCAGAAAATCGGGACTCGAGTCGAGTCATGACTCGAATCATTACAACCCTGGCTGGAATAAAAATTACATCGCAGATTCCTGCGCGACGAGTGTACTAGGCTCAACCTCCATTTTACTATTTGTAATGTGTTGCCTAACCCTGAATTTGCTCTATCCAGTAATAGATTCATCTGAGTGACGTTTTCATGAATTTTCCGGAATTTATTTGCGACTGTGGCATAGAAGTCTGTGAGTGGTGAATAATGCCACTGAAAACTTTCAATAATATCAACAATAATAAAAACCACAGGTAACTATACTATCTGTGATAGCCCTGCTATCTCCCTTCCCATCCAATAGTCCCCCGGACCAGGTCTCTTAGAGAAACCTGACTTGAGATTTAATGACAATATTCCAAATTCCAACGTCCTCGTTTACCGTTAGATATCTAGTATTCCACATAGCGTATATACGCTGGAACGTCAGATTACGACTACAGCAAACGGAGCACATATATATATGCCAACCTATGTCGTTGGTAGCGCCACTGTTTTATCGTTTCTTAACTGTAAACAACCGGTCAATCACAGTATTTTTGTAAGGTCTATTGTTCGCGAATAAAGGTGTTGCGACTTGGTGGAATAAAACCCCTATGAGCCGTGTATTATTATATATATAGGCTTGATATTAAAGTATGCAAGTGACAAGCATGGGCCTAAGGTAACATTTTGGAATCAGTTAATTGCATGTCCGGCCCGCGGGCGTTTTGAAGGCCTGAATCCCGGCCCAGCCCGCGACGCAATTTGACTTTGACACCCCTGGGTTAGAGGATGTAATCATCCAAGGAAATTGTACACACAGATTTGATGATAACTGCAGGATAAGGCAAGATAAATAAATGTCACATTTACCGTCAGTTATATGTCCAATGACTGATTGAGTTATCCAATGTGACTTAACTCCTATACGCTCGAAGAGTTCGATCACGATGATGATCTTAGAGAGAGTAGGCGTAATCATGGAGATTCAGAAATTGAAGATGATTCAGAAAGTAGAGTTGTCCATCAACGCAAATTAATGATCTGACATTCGCTTTGGGATTTGGAATAAAAATCTTCAGAACTTCTAACATCCTTACGATGTGCGAAAAGATTTCTTGGCAAGGTAGAGAAGGTATCTCACTTTCAATCCTCGAGAAACAGCCCTTTCATCGTGGCCTACTTTCGGTAGTTTTGTGTATTGCCGTGATACTGGCATTGGCATGATACTGATAACATGGGTTATTGGAGGTATTTAAAATTCCGACTTGCAACACAAGTGAATGGCAAATGTCCATTGACAGCTCAAAATGGATCCTTAAGTGTGGCATTCTCCGAGATGGCAACCTCTACGGTGCAGTAATAATTGCACACGCTTCTAGTCCAGAATAACTTCAGAACGAGATGCTAGATAGAAATGACTAGGGTGGTCCAGGTATGCTCATTAAAAACTCTGTCTCTCAATTTGGGTGCCATAAATGTTGCGATCACACTAAAATATGTCGTCGAAAGCGTTACGCGTTAATATTAATTTTGCCACCACCTATCTTTCTCAAAATTTTCGACATTCGTTCATATCAAATCGAAGTTGCGGATTTTGAAGACAACATATATCGCAGCCAAACTACCTTCGAAAAAATTTAAGTCTACCCGATTTCTACTATGGTATGATGTTATTTTCAAGAAAAGTCATTTTTTATCCGTTTATCACAAGCCTACAGTTAATATTTGCACAAGAAAAAAATGAGGTTTGCACGGTAATTGAGCTAATTTTGAACGAAAACGTGAGGGGATTGTGGGGGTCCGTGACGGTTCAAAAGGGGTCCACGAAGGCAAAAAGGCTGAGAACTACTACTCTACCAAGTATACCAATTTTTTCAAATACTTATAAATGTGATTTTGTAGTGCCCGGCGTAAATTTCTATAGTGGTAAATCACAGTCTGCTGGGTAGGCTCACTTTCCACCGGAAAATTTTATCCCCATGAATAAGGCTTACTTGGAAAGGCATTGAACACTCATATCATTATTGATGATGCGTGTGGCAGCGTCATCAGAAATTGAAAATTAACCCGCGAGCACGTATGAGTTTGGGACCTCTGTAATAAGGCAATATGACTTCGCAATCACGAATCTTACCGACCGTCACTGATGTTATTCATGAATATTTGAAATATATAATGGTAATCATCAAATGATGGTTTATTACCAACAGGATCCTTAATATTGGCCAAAGGTGAGAGAGTCCGTCAACGATTTGAAAAAAGCACCGTGAACGTTGTTGCAGGAGACCAACATATCAATATCATCAATGGTGTGATCGAAGGTGAGCTATGAAACGGAACAGTGTAATAAGCACGATATTGATCTTGAAATGCATCAAATTATAGATCCATTGAATATCTGTACATGTGGATATGCTTTTTTTCAGCTCATGAACAAGAGAAAGTGCGATTAAAAGACGGTAAGCACCTTGACGCAATTATACTCTAATTTAAGTGTAATCACCTGGAATAAATAATTAAGCTGTATAAGTAAGCCGCACCAAAGAATGAATATACAACCCCGCGGTGGCGATGGCAGCTTCAGTTTCAGCAGTCTCGAATCCGCAATCCGTAAAACGGCATTGACCAACCCGCATTTCCGTTATGCAGGAGTAAAAAGTTTAATCATGTACAAATATGCATTTATGTCAGAGTAATCAACCCGAATAAATGATTAGGCTGAAAATAGATGATTAAAAGGCTTAACGAAAACGTGCACTTGGTGTTGGTAATCACTTCAACTATAGTGAGTTGATACAAACTCTCTGTCAGCTTGGACAGTATAGTCATTAGTCATACATGACGATATGAGTACGATGTGGTTGGAATATAGGCTACCAGTAATATGAAACGTAACGTCTTCTCGTACGACTTGATGCTCACTGTATAGCACTCCAGGCAGTTCAATTTGGGCCCTCATTAATAGGATAAATTTTGTGTAATCCACTATTAATCGAGATGTGTGGAGTCGAAGTCAAGATTAAAACAACAGATTTGATAAGAAATCGAACAAGTCATTTGGAAATTTAGATGGAGACCAGGCGTCGCATATTTTCATATTAGTTCGATGCATCGAACTGATTACCGAGAATATCTCGATTCAGAAAACTATGATGAACAATGCGAGTTCAAAAGCGATTGGTATTATTACCATCAAACGGGGACTATCTATGGAAACTCGCCCCGTTCCGGATTTATCATTCGGTTGTATGGCGATTCCAATTATTCTGATATGATGAAGCGGCGTCAATTAATACTTTCGCCAATTCTACACAAAATCATACCCAAGCGTCTAAAACAGAGATTCTCAACTTCCCTTGTATCGCGGGCCGCATTTTGACAGCAAAAGACGCTGCGGGCCGCAAAACATTATTACCATGTATTTGTGGGCTACTAATAAATTTAGGCTACTGTAGCCTATTTACCACTCGTATACAGGCCGGTATATGCCCCTTTAAACCCTTTCAACAGAGAACCGAACTCTCTGTTTCAAACCGGAAGAGAGAAAGTATAAAATTACGGTAACGTTTTCGTAACAGAAGCCATTATCACATTGAGCTATACGTTATATGATAAGAAGTCTGGCGTTCGGGATCATTTCTGAGCAAACCGATCAACTCTTCTCCTTTCATTGCATGGCGGGCCCCCCTGCATCACTAGTTACATTAGTTAGCTTTGTCAAGTTGATGTTTTTCGCTGGTCCCCTTCCCACGTTGGCCCAGCCTGCATTTTCTCTGCAAATATGTCCACTCTGACAAAATTCACCCAGATAATTAGCTGTGCAAAGTCTGTGAATTCATCCAAAGCTAGGATAAAGTAGTCTACGTGTTTCAAAACATGCAATAAAAGATCGACTAACATTGCTATAACTCTTTTGGTCATTTTTGAATCATACAACTGTAGTTTTGACATATGTGAGGTGCTGTTGTCATTGCTGTTAAGTTCCGGAAACATCAAACACTCGCAGAGTTTTATTGAAATCACACCTTCTCTAGTAAATTTCTTGGGTTTAGCAATATTCCCAGCAAATTTTCGACGATTTGTCTGCAACGTCGTCGGCAATTTTAAATGCCTCGAAATATGGATTACTTGGCTTGACACCTAGCTAGCAACGTTATTTATACGATCAAGCGATATGAATAACTCCAGACGTTATGACAAACGAAAACTGTTCTTCGACAAGTATGACACAACGGTCTTCCATTTATATCTGAGAAAGCAAATTCATTGTTTCACGCAGAGTTACAAACCCAGTTTTCGCCGCTTAATTGCCTATTCCTTGCTCTTGTTTCTGTTCAAACTATTCGCAGTGAGTGGAACACTGTTCAAAAAATGTACTACGTAGCGGGATTGCCGTGAACACATCAGAAATGATTAATTGAACGAAATAGAGATAAGAGAGCTAAGCAGCTAAATTATTATCGAACAATACCGTGTCAGTAATAATTGCGTTCATAATGAAAGATGTCGCGGGCCGCAAAATAAACGTCTGCGGGCCGCGGGTTGAGAACCCCTGGTCTAAAACTTAGTAGTTCTCAAACTGGGCGGGAACCGGACAGGCGGTTTTGAAGTGTAAGATTGATCATGAAGAAGGTTTAAGTCGTAAAAGAATCGTCGAGTACAGTTAATAAATTTCAGGTTGGATCGACATTCCCAGAAGCAACATCAGCATGGACACTCTTAACCCAATATGCAAAGGGAAAGAGGTTTACAAGGGATATCAGATGCATGCGAATAAAAATAAGCAGGAAGTCGCAATTAAACTTGTGAAGAAGATAAAAGATCACGATAAGGAGATTGAATTCCTATTAAAGCTGGAGAGTCACCCATATATCATGAGAATTCTTTGTTCCGGAATCTTAGAAGAAACTATCCCTAAGATATACTTGGCAATGGAGCTATGTTCGCAAAACCTTGATGAGTATACACGACAAAGTCAGTTTGACCTCCAGAGGGCCGTAGCTTTCTTCCTTCAACTGGCGATGGCGATCGAACATATGCATCAACGCAGCGTGGCGCACAGAGATTTGAAGCCTAGCAATGTCCTCATATCGAAAGATAATAGAAGCATCAGGGTATCAGATTTTGGAATCAGCAAAGAAATCCCTGACGACGCAACCAAGGTTCCTGTAACACACGCAGATGCTGGGACCAATGGATATAGGGCACCAGAGACATATCACAATGTGGAGGAGCTCGGATATCGAGCAGACATCTATCCCATGGGAATCGTTGCGTATTTCATCGTTACGCATGGACTTCACCCATTCGGGCCGGACCCATACAGATGGGCTGTAAACATAAAGGAAAGTAAGGGGCGGGATTTATCTATGATCCCAACTTTTCCCGGTCACCCTTCGAAGAGGAGCAAACTTATTGATTTGCTTGAACGCATGTTGGAGCATGATCCGGCAAAACGACCAACTGCAGAGAAAATACGAGTTGATATCTTTTTTGAAGGTAAATATGGTGTTTTGCAAGATGATGGTCGCAACTTTACTTACTTGCAGGCATTCAACCTGACGGCAATACAGCAAGTCGACCATCATGTGACTTGCCGATCGAGAATACTAAAAGGAAAGAACGAAGTAAATTATTGCATACTGTTACAAATGATTAACCAACCCAGGAATTACTTGAAAACGAAAAACTGATGCAATTTTGAGAAAACCTCACTATATAATTTCATAATCGTACCTACTACTGCAACGTGGAGCGATTGTTTATACGACGTGTTATTGATGTGTAATCCTACTTCAAAAGGTTGCGTGATGTATACCCTGCGTATATCCTTCTCCTACGTACTTAGACTTCATTCACGTATATTACTTTGATGTCTTGTGGACACGGGTCCACTCTCTTGACGAAAAGAGTGAGTGTTCACACCCAAAGGGCTGGGAAGGGTGTTACACGAAGACAGAACCTGACTCAGAATTATGTTGCGGTCATGAATCCTACGTCCATACGTGCATGTATAAATTATATTAAAATGTTGTCCTCGATTTATACCGCGGTATAACTCTGAGATAGGTCCTATGGTTTCATGTGACATGGGTGTATATTCACACCCGTTTATCAGGAGTGGTACAATGGTGTAAATACATGCTCTTTCCACTAAGAGTGCACGACACGACGAGGTTTTGCTGTAACCATTCCAACGGAATGTAGGTTTTATTAGCCTACTATAAATTCCGATGTCTATGAATCTCATAAGCACATACATACGTATTCATAGAAATGCAAAATAGTCTATTGTCGTGACAATTCTTATCTAAATTTCTCATGCGAAGCATGAAATCCTATCTGGTGTATCTTGGGAATTTGTTATATTCCGAGATATTGAGTAGCGATATGTCCACGTCTACAATCTTTTTGTCGGATACCGTGCTACTGTGTTACAAAATGGCGCATTGAATATATTACGTCTTTCGAAGGTAATTATGATCATTTTGCAAGTTGATGGTCGCAACTTTACTCACTTGCAGGCATTCAATCTGATGGCAATGCAGCAGGTTCACAATGTGACTTGGAGAACAAAAGGATTCGAAAAGAAGAGCAAAGTAAATTGATTGATCCTATAATCACAAAATGATAAATCAACCAGGGAATCAGTTACAAATGAGAATATGGTACAATTATGTGACAACTTTACTATGTAATTTCATAATGTTGCCTAATCTAAGATTTCCAAAATATGTGTCAAGTATAGCTACTCATGCGCGTACATATCTCTGGAGCAGCAGAGTAGTGCCGTTTTAATTTTTGTCAGGTGTAGCTTAATGCCCATATGGTATGTCTCAGCTCATATAACCTATGGTTAGTATAGCCCATCGCTGCGCACTCTGCCAAAAAGATCTTGTGACTTGATTCCATCACTGAGTAGTAGTCGCACTGAGCCCACGAATTTGTGCGTGACTGCCTGCTGCCTGTCATTGATAGAATCAAACAGAAAATATGTTCCGGCGCATCGTATTTACAACATATACATCTATGACAGTCTGTAAGCGCGTATTATGCGCAAGATTTATTTGCTGTCATATTATCCAGTTTATGCAAGGTAATTTGAACTAATAAGAACACTAAATGATCGTCATGCTTGATGTCTCGTCCTCCTATTCAGCGGAATATTTTCTTCGAGGTGACATGTAAAAGTATAGTAGGCCAAAGCCGTTTTACAATGTCAGCAGCTATTATGGCAGGCATAGAAGTAGACGTTTGGATTCCGCAAGATGTATCCTTGTGGTTGTTGTTGGTATTCATGGTGTTTTTCGACTACTATGGTCATTTACACCAGGCCGATAATCATCATTTTTATTCCGTAACTGCCGACTTATAGATCGGCCCACTTCTATGCTTTTCGTAAGACATCGCTTACGCGGATGTGGTGGCGAGGAGGAGCCTAGACCAACCTCCAACACTTAAGTATAGAAATTCGGAAGTCGACCTCGGTCGGACTCGAAGTCGCAAACCCATTGGTGTTGAAGTCGTAGATTATACCACTGCGTATCTCGCCACCATCTCCTTGTGATCGCAGGTATTTAATATTGCAGCTTGGATCTCTTTCCTGATCTCACATTCAATATTATCTCATTTAACTATTTGAATTACCTTAAAGCTCGGGTATTCCTTACACCAGTGCTTTTCAACCGGTGTGACGGTTCGCACTTCTGCGAATAAAAAAAATTGCAGTGCAAATAACGAAAGAGGTGCGAATGAAAAACCCGGATGAGTGCGAATGAAAATCGTGAATGATTCCTAAATTTTCTGACGTGGAATAATTAAAATAAATCCAATAAAAAATTTAAGGGCAGTGTAACTGTTGTAGTTGAGACGCAATTGTAAAAACTCGTTTAGCTTCCGAGACACCACTAATCGTAGCTCTCACAAACCGTAGTGAATTATTATTTTCGCTCTATAATTATTGCGTAAGTAAAAGCCTGATTTGGAAGCTGGTGCAGTGGCGGACATACATTATATCAGCCCGTCTGAGCCTGCGACTATCTCCTTTCTTCCGCTAAACAAATATCATGTTTTCGTAGTAACTTTTCGATTAGCCCGAGGCACAAGGATAGTGGTAAATACCATCATTACAGACTCATATTTGCAAGTTACTGTAACGGAAATCTTTACCCCTTCAAGGTTTATTGAAGTATGGACCGTAAAGGGTATAAATTCGGGTCGACATGGTGCCAGAGCTATCTGTTATTATATATATGTAATATTCTTTGAATGTATTGCAAAAATCCTGCGATAGTTTCTACATATCCAAGGTCACCGTGTTTGGTACTGTAGCCAATAAGCGAGACACGTCGGAAATATGGCTTCATCATGAGAATTCAAGATAGTTTAGTAAACTAGTTTTTCGGGAAAACATGGTCGAAGAACGTTGGGATTAACTAGTGTAATGGTGAGCAACGAACAAGCTCAGGCCTATGAGACTCATTCATTTCGAGGCCAACCACTTCTGCGTCGGAGCACATGAAGACGTGAAGGTTTGCCAACAAACCGCTGCTAAAATCCGGTCCAAAAAACATAAGCGGCGAAAAAACCTTGGCCAAAAAATGACCGATACTGGATGGTCGAACCTTTCGATATGGATATGCTCCGTTGAGGGCACGGAATAGTTCCGTTCTTGCAATCTGAAGAGACATTAGTTACAGTAGTAGCCTACAACTGCGACACGCAGATGGATTTAATTCACCATAATTTGAAATCGCCCCTTTTCACCCTTCGAAAAACTGGATCGTTCATGACCGTTGGGTCAGCTCTCAAAAACGATTTCTGCCAGCAAGCACTATTCACTCTCGAGAAAAATACGCTGTATTTTGGATAGGAGTGCAGAACAGATTGTAAGACCTGGACATCCAAGCACTAGTAGACGTTCTTGTACAAACTGTAACAACTTGTTTGGTCGAGGATTTTAGTGAAATAGTTGATATTAAAACGAGCGAAAAAATTTGCCTTTTTATGGAGACACTTTGCAGCTCAAGCTACATAGCTAATTTGTGGCACATCTGACCAAAATGTTGTTAAGTATCTTCATAAACTTCTTTTTGTATAAAAATTTTCTGTTAGTTTGTGCGAATGAAATTTGTTTTTTAAAAAAGTGCGAATGGAGCGCAAAAAGGTTGAAAAGCACTGCCTTACACTATTGTATGAAATGATTAACCGTACGCGCGCTGTGTCAAATTGGACTAATAAATATGTATTTCCCGAAAATCTGTGATTAGCAGATAAAATGTTGCCAGAGATGCGTCTTGTTGGTTCGCATAAAGCTATCAAGATACCGTGGAAACCGAAGTACAAAGGGATGTACGGAACCAAAGTGTACTTGTAAGTGTCCGATCGGGGCTTACGATACTCCACTGCGGTTCCATCTATAATTAATCGTGCGTTTGTACGAATCACGTTCATTACAGTGGAATATATGATCACAAAGATGTTGCCGTGAAAACAATTGAACAAGATATCGACGAGCGTTTTGATAGAAGGGAGCTAGATCTCCTCCGTGAATGCGATCATAAAAACGTTGTCCGCTATCTCTACATGGTAATTATTTGCTCCGTGACGAATTGAAAGCAATTTCAAATAGGTCATTGATTTTGTAGGATGAAGATGAACGTGAAGGTGTGTTCTATATTGTACTTGAAAAGTGCGAATACACCCTGACGAAGGTAATTTAGAGTTTTATTTCATAATTTTATTCTCGCCGGTATATTGGCATGATATTAAATATCCCCACTAAAGACAAATAATTGGATCCAATCAGTAAAGCAATGGTATTTGGACTAGAGGTCGACCGATTATCGACATGGCCGATTATCGAGGCCGAGATTTTATATTTAAAAAAAAATTCAAATACTCCGTGTTCTCAACCTCAAGAAATCGACGACGCAAAGGGCGATATATGGCAGATTTACCCTTGCAGGACGAGTTTAACTGGGTAAGCATGCAGAGAAACTATGCTTCCTGCAATACAATCCACCTTTTCTGGACTGATCTGCAATTCTGTATCATTTGTTTTGTTTGTCTTATTCACAACATTGTCGCTTATCGCCCATATGGTTATATGCGCCCAGCACATTAATTGCATTAGCACAATGTCTTTTTGCGATCTTGCTTCGTTTTTTGTCCTTGGCTGCCATCTTTCCAGAGTTCGGCTCTCTCTTCTTCTGGGCTTTTGAAGGCGCTGCATTTACAGCGGGATCGGCGATGAGGAGCCCAGATAAACCTCCGACACATAGAAACATGGCAGAGCCGAGACTCGAACCAGCAACCATTGGTGTCGTGACTGCAGTGTTTAACCAACTGCGCGACCCGCTTCCCCACTTTCCGTGTCTTTCCTCTGCCTGGTTGTCGCAAGGATGTTTAGCTACAGACTGGGAGCCTCAAACTTGGTCTGTGATATGGAGTCGGCTTCACGTGGATTTGTATCTGTTACTTTGTGCTTCATCATTCATCCCTCTCAATTAAATTGAAATGCCATGAATAAGTCGACGTCACAATATTGTGCAATAAATCACCTTAAGCGAAATCCACTGTCCGTTTATCAAACAATATAGCATCATGCTTTACTGACTCACCGCTGAGTGAATTCTTTCTCCTGCTACCTTACTGATACAGGCCTACAGGACCGTACATAGCCTAGAGTTCTCAATTCATTACAATGGCGAGGATTGATGAAAGAAAAGAATTACCGAAGCCAGGCTGGACTACCGGTCTTTTCGGTACCGATATATCGCCTATTAAGAAATCACTACCCTCTCCAAACTCGACACTATCGCTTTCCTGCAGTCTCAGAGGAGCAACGAATACAAAATCGCAAAAAGAATTTACTTGTGAAATGAACTCCACAGACCATTCGCAGGCAGAGCCGATTGATCTTTCGATGCGCAAAAGTAGCAACAGCCCAGCCACAGAAAGTGACACTGCGCAAGATGCACGAAATGACCCAATCGACGGATATGCGCGAGCAAACTTCACAGCTACACCCACATCAAAAAACAACATGCCCCTCGTGCCCATGGACGGGTCTAGGTATCTCACCCACCCCCAGTTGCATAATCGTATATCAAACCCAACGTATGTCCCAGGGTCAATACACACACATCATGGAAGATTACCGTTTCCAACAAATGCAATCCCACCTATCTGGCATCCATCTCTATTGATGTCACAAGCCGCCAGACAGTACAGCGCGGGTCTCCTGACGTATCCGTTCCACCCCTCTGCCAATATCAGTGGCGCCTTCCCTGGAAGCAGTTCACTGAGTCACTTGTACAGCCATAATTTATTGGCGCATTTCTCGCGGATATACCATCAAAAGAAGCGACTACACGAATCTGAAAATCTAACCGGAACGCGGCCAGGCGTTGGGGATTCGAAGGGCCCGTTGTCTGACGGAGTCCGTGCGATTGCTATCTGCGATGCGATTGAAAAGAGCGATGATGACGTCAGAACTGAGTTGAGGAGCCTTACGATAAACGAAAGGAAGCCGAACGAATATTTACTCCCGAGGAAGCGAAAATGCGATGGCAGCGTTGTGACAGGTGGGTCAATTCATACTTACTGAAATATTAGTGTATTGTCGCAATATGAAGCCAAATAAACATTTAAAAGAGGAGGGCGATTTTCAGTACTTACTTTTGGGACGGGAGTTTTCAAATGATGACGTTTTCAGAAGATATTATGCAATGCTGCGTGCCCTGTGTTACTTGTACGATGAATTGAGACACCAAATACTAAAATTGTTACGGCGTCAACGGTAGTGAGGCTGTATGCATTAACATGATCTTAATTATAATTAGCGGGCTTTATTATTTTTATGCGCTCAAGAAACGCAAGGTGCAATTTATTATACAAGACATAATGCGATGTAATGAACGGATAGAAGAATATCGAAACGACCAAGTGCAGCCTTTCAAATTAACATCCAGTGGTAAATCTTGATATTCCGCTGTTTTTGACGCCATCCTCGCACTATTCAACCGCTTCCGTGTATTCGTCGTTCAGCGGGTAATTCTCATGGCTTTTTCTTTACGACGCCGTAAGAACAACGTTTACAGATCGTCACAAAAATAGCCGTCATCGTTTCGAGCTATTGTCGACTTTGCATTTTTCGAAAACGCAATCTCAAAGGGCAATATTGTTTTTAAATGATATCTGGATTGATATGTTGTGATACTTTAAAATTCGTTATTACCTGGTCCGTCGCATTTGCAGAAAATCTATTTCACTCGCAATCTAAGGCATACAGTCCGGATCCTGAGAATAGACAGTTCGCGAAAGAGCGCAGAAGCGACCATTCCCAGCATGATTTGCAATATCCAGACTCCCCTCCTTCTATGGTCGCAAGGGTAAGAACAGGCATGTCCTCCGACATTATAGATCTTCACTACTGCCTTTCTTCAGCTATCAACGGTTACATCGGATAACAGCCGATTAATTCCGAAACCGGTGGACTTCAAGCCTTGCCGTTTTCCGTGCAGTGAATGCGGGCGAACCTACGCCACAGTAGGTGGACTACTGAAG
>KE603172.1:0-10073 GCA_000444245.1 Botryllus schlosseri | reverse complement strand
GCTTACTCACCGCTGGGGCTGGCAGTATCGAAAATTCGTCATCTACCGTGAAAACCGGCGGAGAATGCCCGTCTGCCAGCGACGTTTCAAAATCATGTAAATTGTAGTCGCCAAACGATGACAGTCGATAATGATTTGACCGTACCGTCAAAGTGCCGTTTAGCCTCGAATGGCTGCTTTCCTGGAGGTTTATTCCTGCGAAGCAAAATCGGGTCTTCAGTTCTATTGAAGAGTTAGGTCTGGATTGTGTAATGTGTATGCAATTGCTTTACCGGAATCGGATTGTCATTTGAGTTCGGGCATTTGCTCAAATTCTCTGACAGTAAAGAGGGACTGGGCTCTAAATATGATGTGGTCTCAAATCAAAAACTTGTTGTTTGTGTGTAAACATTGGCAGCCGTAATCATCAAGCCACTGAGTTCAAATGACGGCGAAAGATTCTCCATAGTGGTCCTATTGCACTCTAGAAATGCGCGCCAGAAGTGTCGCAAAGGGTTGAGGACCGCTGATTAGTGGTCTCAATGCCGTTGATTGATGAAGTGCAATAGGAACACTCATGAAAATCTTTAGCCGTAATTCGAATGCAGTGGCTTTCTGAGGAAAATCACGCCTTCCAATGTTTACACAACTTCTACAACTTCTGATTTGAGACCACATCATATGTAGCGTGTACATTGTGCAGTTCCTAGTTATCCCAATGCATTAGGAAGGCAGCTAGGCTATACCTGCTGTCGGTCGTAGCAGAACC
The DNA here is from genome assembly GCA_000444245.1 of Botryllus schlosseri. Classification (NCBI taxonomy): domain Eukaryota; kingdom Metazoa; phylum Chordata; class Ascidiacea; order Stolidobranchia; family Styelidae; genus Botryllus; species Botryllus schlosseri. The sequence goes on along the minus strand of KE603172.1, from coordinate 9,325 downwards.
TCATCGTCTTCGTCACTGTCCGACCATTCTTCTTCGCTGTAAAATTCCTCTTCGTCGTCATCGGCGTGGGTTGTGTCGGTCGCCGCGAGCTCGACCCCCATCTTACGTTTTTGTGCTTCGCTGATGCGGCTCTTTTTCACTTTACGTACTCTCCGGATGTTCGTCAGTCTTACGCTGCGCTTCGCTCTTCTGCGAATGTGAAAAATATTCGGCGCTATGGAATGCTCCAATTAGACTTGCACAAACTGCCAGTCTAGTTAGTTGATGGTTAGTTAATTAACTGGTTTTATGACTAGTTTTAGTTCTAGTTTTAGTTGCGCATTTACATCATGACATACTTTCAGGAACGCATTTACTGTAGCAAGAATTTGTTAACCCAAAGACTTTTAGTGTGCCCCCTATCAATAAGAAGCATATATATGAACAGACTCAAATGAAAACCAGATTGGCAAAGTATGACTTAACAATGTAGTAATGGAAAGGAACACACGGCAAAGTCAGCTGTACCGGCAGTCATTACAAACAGACAAGAGAAAATCAAATTGTACAATACACGGCAGACGTTCAACAAAACATCAATGATATAGGGACTGTTTCGATCAGTGTTCGTGACAACTTCGCTCATAAAAGTCACGCAAACTGTACGCTAAAGCTACTTTTTACTTTTTTACATTGATAAATTATGATATATTTTTCTGATACTTTATAGATTATTACTACAATGCATGTGTTTCTGAAAGCAACATTCAATCTAGTATCATATGACACATGGTTGCTGAATAACTAGACAACACTGCCATCGTTTGGCGTGAATCGTGATGCCGGTGACATAGCTAACTTGTAGTCATTGCTACTGTTCTGCCAGCATGGTTTTATAATCGCCTTGGGAATGGAAAAGAATGAAATGTTCATGGGTGTGTCTGTGTGGGCTATCCTTGTTCCTTCCGGACTGCTATTTAATTTCTTTGGCAATGGTAAAAATCGAGATTTAGTGACCCAGCATGCTTTTCTTAGGGATGGCAAAGAAAGAAGTATTCGGTGTTGTGGAATATTCTTGTCCACGCCGAAACTAAAAAGTAGTACCTATTTTGAGGGGATGTTTTTTTAACCACTGTGTCTTGTTCTGCTACCTTTTGATGTCATGCTATAGACGTGACACGCCATTTGTCTGGGTAAATATGACATCTGATCTTATATCAGAAATGGTTTTTGCAATGGCTACAATGAATTGGTGGTAGGGTTTTGTTTTGTTCGAGAAGTACGATTATGAACGTACTCGTCTCTATAGTACGAAACGATGACTTTCCCGCAAAATACTGCTACTTCGAACTGTCGACTTACATAGATTTTGCGTGCTGTTCCGCTATCATTTGCTGCAGGGATTCCTGCCACGCCAGGTAAAACAGGTTGGGATCGGAGTAAAATTTCGCGCACATCCTGCCGTCCGTTCTGTACTCGTCGAGGTCTTTTAGTCTCGGCATCGGCTCGGCTTCTTCATACAGCGAGGTCACCTCTGGTGGTGCTGACGATTGCAGGAACAGTCCCGATTCTAAATGTTTTTCCGACTGAGAAATGAAATCTCTGGTTGATTTCTGGTAGCTCAAAAATTGAAAATATTTTAGGAGTAATTTGACAGTGGGGCTGGACTTCGTTTAATTGTGTGTAGTGCGCTCTTTGTGAATATCGAAACTATATATATTTATATTCTATTGGCGGCATGCTGAAGTATTATATTGTCTGACGAGCAGAGGAGGCAAAAGTAGTCATTGTAGGTGCCCGAGTAGAGGCAGTAGAAATTTCTATTGAAGTATGAGCAGAAGTAGAAATGTCAAAACTGCTGAAGTGGGAGTAGATAATCAAAGGTCTGGTAAGTGCTTATGGAAGTAGTTTCAAAAAGTAGATTTGTTCAAAGGGTAGTATGCTTTTTGCAGTTGAATGGCGGTTGCTACTATAGAAACTACAGTTTTTGCCTGTAAGGCGCAGCAAAATAAAGCAATGTGTGAATGATTTTCCCCCAAAAACCAAACAGCATAGCGATAGCCTACCGCACCCCTCCGCAAAAAAAACAAGTCAAATATCACACCCAAACCATCTAGGTCTGCAAACTTGACCAAAGGCATTGCAGTAAAACTCAAGTGTTGGCGACTTTAGCAAAATCAATAGCCAGAAAAAAGGCACCCAGTAAAAATGTAATTTTTTTCCGTTTCGCCCGCGCACCCGTGAAATAGGAAACTGTCTTTAAATTTAAATTTTAAACCACGGAGAATTGATCAAGCGATCTATTTACATATAGTTCGGGCACGGTCATGCTTGTCCGGTTTAGTTGAACTTCTGGCTTACAAGCCATTATGTCACAGATAACAGTGAGATGCAGCAAATTCGTCACACATCTCTATGTTATGCAAGCAGAAGAGAATAGGACCATACTAGTGATAGATTTACGGCATGTTTTTTAAATCGCTCTATTCCATTTTGTGTAATATTTGATATAAGTTGCAATATAAAATTCGTACAAACCTCCTTAGTTATAATAATACATACACATAGCCTATCTATGAAGCGGCCGGAAGCTGTAAAATAAAGTTACAAAAACTTGCCTTGCTTAATGATCTTACAAATAGGTGTAATTTTCAACTATGTTTAGTATCAATGATATAGGGACTGTTTCGATCAGTGTTCGTGACAACTTCGCTCATAAAAGTCACGCAAACTGTACGCTAAAGCTACTTTTTACTTTTGAAAATCCAAATTCTGAAAAGACAGTAGTTTGGCCTAAAATCTATTCAATTAGAAGTCCAAGCATGACCACTTGAGTAAGTTGGTTGCAAATTGTTAGTACAAAAAACCTACTCAAGTACTCTGAAAATGTAGGAGCACTTCATTGCTGACCATCTCGTGTGGCGAGTTTTGACCTAAGGTACCAACTTGAAAGTGGGAGTTACCTGAAAAAAGTTTGTTCTGTCGGCGATTTTTTGGCAGATTGCTTTTTTATCCTTTCCCAAACCTTTTTCTTTTACCGTCTGATTGGATTTGCTTTCTTCCACCTTCTCTTCGACGGTTTTTAACCGTCCTTTCAAGTCTGTCAGTCTTTGCTTGAGCTCTTCGCCTTGCGTGATTAAGTTCCCGAAAATCAAGTCCACCTGGCCGTGTAATGTTCCGAGCTGTTTAATGATGTTGACCAGAGCCAAGTTAGTAAAATCCTGAAGTATGGTCCCATCGTCTTCTGTTGCTGCCACTTTTCCTTGTTGGAGATATTTGGGCTTGACAGTATTTCGTAGAAATGGCATATCACTTTATGTTCGGTTTAACATGGAATAGCACAATAGACGTGATGCAACTTGTTTCCGTATGCTGTTTGAGAATCAAATAACATTTTTGACAACTGAATGCGTTCAATCAAAGCGAGTTCTCAGTATTCGCCTTGCAGACATGAGGAAGAAACTGATCAATAGTACTTGGAGACGAACAAAATTATTACGTGTTAGCACTTTAATGTCACATTTGAAACATTTTCAATCAGCTTCAAAACAATCCTGCAGTTATATATCAAAAAGATCTTCACGTTATACTAGTAATATCATTTCACTTCATACTGTATTCGTTACCGCTATAGCTTCTATCCCAGCTGACTTGTTGTGTTTTGAAAGGAAATGTCTGTGTCCTTCCTGTGGTAACAGATTAAATCACTGACTGAACACAGCACAACGGCAATTAAACCCATGAATAGGTTGTTCACTTGCTAGATAACTGTAGAGTGTTTATCTCTGAAATTTGTAATCAATCAAGTCATCCAAGACAATATATTTTCCCTGGCTGTCACGATAATTTGTCAAATTTTTGTTGACTCGACAAGTGTTCACATCTTTAACAGAACTGCAGTATGCCGGTTATAAAAATGTTTCCGCTGCTTTAATTCAGCCATCTCTGACACCTATCTGGCAGTTGGGCAAAGCTGTGCATGTAATCAGCCCCTTATAACTAATCTGTGAGCATATCAAAACCGCTGACCTGTTTCCGCACACACGTTCGTTACGTCGCGAATCTACCATCTGCCAACGGTATATGTCACAATCACATGAAGTTTCACGTATCTCAGCAAACCGTCATGAACCACTTTCGTATCGATGCTGGAAATTAGTCATTCGCTTAATAGCGGCAGTGGAAAGTGTATATATGAATGGATGTAAAGTCCTATCCCCTTACAACTTCGTATTGACGTGTGATGGCAGTAAGTAATATGGTGCTTCCTCTATTCATACCTGCCGTGTCAAGCTCGTGTATTATTGTAGGCGGAGTGATTGACATGACAGAATGCTTGTTGATGTAGATTAGTCACATTGAAATTCTGCATTGATCTTTGCATGGGATAGTTGTGTGGGCGTCACTTGCATGTTACAGATGCTTTCGTATGATAGATATCGTAAAGATTCAAATGCATGCATTGTGACGCGTTTTGTTGTGTGAACAAATGATTCATTGAATTTCGCGGCAATTTTATTTCTTTCTACCATGTCAATCTATGCTACTTTCGAACTTGCCGTACACTGTGTGACTCTGACAGCCTATGCGTTTTTATGAATAATATTTGCATCCATTATTGCCCACACATGGTTCGATTGGCCTATCAACATTACGATCAGGCATATTTTACTTGCATGTATCAATCATCTCTGATCAGAATTTTTTTCAACATTTCCATTCACAAATTCGTTTCTAATTTCTAATTTGTGACCCTTGAAATAATACCATCTAGTCATATCCTTTTGTATCAAGACTCCGGAAGTACTTTTCAAAAACTTACACAGTACTGGTCCTATGACATCAGCTACTACGATACTTCTTGTGAGACAAGCTTTTTGGATTTAATTTTTCTTCACCTCTGTTTTAGTTTAGTCTGTTTAAAGTTCTTCAAGCCCTTGAGGGATGATCAGTTCAACAATGCAATTGCTCATTCAAGGTTGAAAACCAACTTCTTTGCGAGTGGAAGTCACGACCTGACATTGAAAATATGGACCGTTCTCACTGAAACGAGAGGAAGCAGCGCCGAAACCAGTCTCAAGGTGAAGCACACCATTAAAGCACATGACAAGGTGAGCAGAGAAATTATTGCACGCTATTGCCAATGGGAAGAGTGCGTGGAAATATTGTGGGTTTCCGAAGTCGAATCGATGAAGAAGGCCAAGTATTGCTACAGGCGGATATCTGTTACCATCTGCAAATTAAGGATTTCAAACTAGTCGCGAAAGCTACCTACACAATTAATGGTCTATTTGACCCCGATTTATTTTGTGACTGAAAACGTCATTTCACCAAATTATTTCGCGATAGGATTCCTAGTTATTCGTAATCCGATAGATTTGTTGATATACATTCAAGTTGATCGTCAACACAACAAATTGCAATGTTGATTCGTTGCAGGACATCAATGCGGTCTCGGTCGCTCCCAACGATAAAATGATTGCCACGGCCTCGCAAGACAAAACTGCCAAGGTATGTTTGCCGGCGCAATGCCATTTGCTAATTGGCTTGACGTGCCGTCTCGATTACAGCTTTGGAATGTCGGCGACGGCCAGCTCCTAGGCGTTTTCCGCGGGCACAAAAGGGGGCTTTGGAACTGCCAGTTTTCGCCTAGCGACCAGGTTTTGGGCACTTCCTCTGCGGACGGCACCATCAAGTTGTGGCTTCTGTCGGATTTTACCTGTTTGAAGGTTTACGTTATGCTGGCCTGCTGTTGTTTTAGTAGCCGTAACATGTTTGTTCTTTTGCAGACGATGGAGGGACATGATTGCTCTATTTTGAAAATGATGTTCATAAGCAAAGGAGCTCAGATTATGAGCAGGTGGGCTTTTTGACTCTGGGAGTTGAAGTCCATGTATAAATGGTGAAGATTACCTCGGTGTAAATCACAGATGTACTTTCTCCCTAAGAAGCTATGTATTGTTACACTTTTGGATATGCAACTAGTGACACTACTTCTGCCGTGTTATATTCATACAATCACCGACACTAGACGTGGCGGACTGCATATTTGCATATTTTATTTTTACCACTGGCGGTTCGTCACCATTGGTACTCAAGTAGAAGTAGAAGGAGCTATTTCCAGAACATTTCAAAACTACTATATATTGAAGTAGAATGAAGGGGTGACAATTTCTTGACAATGTAGTTTAAAAAAGCACATTTGGTTGAGAGGTCGCACACTTTTAGCAGTTAATCAGCGGTGTCGAATTTCGAAATGTGTCTTCGCGACTAATAACAAAGAATACCGAAAATAGCTGCAATTTTCGAAAGTATATCCCGTTACAGCGACAATTTCACTCTTTAAAGTGATACAAACACCCGAAACTACTTTCTACTTTACAAAATGCAAAGTGTAGTAAGCAAGTACTCTTGGCTAACAAACGGATATTGTTAACTAGAAGTTGAAGTAGTCTAAAACAAACACTAAGAGTATGTAGTGTACAAGTAGGCAACCCCAATTTCCATACTCCGAAAATGTAGACATACTCTGTCACTGACAACCTCTGACTTACATAGCGGTTCGGACGGCATCGTGAAAATGTGGAACATCAAAAGCTCGGAATGCGTCAAGACGTTCGACGGTCACGACGACAAAGTTTGGGGTCTCGCCGCTAACACGGACGGAAGTGTCGTCGTCTCTGGCGCCGCAGATTCCAAAATTATTTTCTGGGAGGTTGGTTTTCTAGCGAAGATAATCTTGCAGCGCTGTGACGAACATTGAAATATTCAGGATATCACCGAGAAGGAGGCCAGCGAGGCGCAAGAAGTTGACGAAACGGTCATACTGAGGTAAATGATTTGGCTGCCTGCTTTTTTCATATTGTCGTAAAATTTGTTGGTTAGTATGTGCTATCTTCAATGTGCCATACAAATCTGCCAGTGAACCACGCTTTTTTACTGTGACTCTCTACTTTATTGAAATATCCATTGTGGTGTAACCTCAACTACTCTGATATGTATTTTCGTTTTCAAAGTTGTAACAACATTATGCAACAAGTAAAAAGTGTAGGGCTACTTGGTTACTACATGATTTTTGTTGTGGTAATATGAAAAAGATTCAGAATTGTCGATGATATTCTGGTCCGAGTTCAGACACATCTCCACACACATTTGTGGTAGTATTTTTGGCTTTTGGCTATCTTCTTTTTGTCAACTCGTGTCCAACCATTCATGTTCGAACCTTAATACAGACAACAGGAATTGAATAACATGATGCACGAAAAGAAATACGCCAAAGCATTCAAAATGGCTATCACGTTAGAACAGCCGTTCACAGCGCTCAAAGTATTGAAAGGTACGCAAGTAAAGCATATCGTCAATTAGTGACCGTTTACGATAATTTGAACGATGTCACGCAGAAATGAAATGGGAAGAAGGCACGTCGGATTCAATCAAGGCGGTCATCACTGGTTTGAGGGACGATCAGAAAGGTATCAAAGTGGTTTTACGCGTGTTTTTGTGCTTACCGCTAATGTGTTCGTTTGTTGCCAGATACTCTTTTGAAGTTTATCATGTCGTGGAACACGAATTCCAGAAATTGTCGCGAAGCGCAGCTTGTGCTGAATCATATTTTGAGAGTAACTTGTCCAAACGATTTCATGAAATTTTCCAATGCTAAGAAAGCGGTTGAGGCTCTGATCCCATACACAGGTTAGTAACATGGACCTCTAGAATGATCGTAATTTCTCAGTGCAACAAAGTTGGCTGAATCATAATGTGAAGACTAGCATATATAAAACGTCCATCTGTTTATTGAAATATACTGCTTCTATATCGGCATATTCTAGCCCCCTACATGAGACTTCATTTTCAGAACGTCACTATCAGAGGATATCGCGTCTTCTGCTGAACACAACCTTTGTGGATTACGTCTGTCAGATGGCCAAGTTGAAGCCTCTTCCGTTCGTATTATGATTTTGTGTATTCCCGCTCGTCCAGGGTAATAACTGAGGCATTTTTGACAGGGCCTCCGATAAAAATCTCTCGGCTGAGTCGAAAAATCAGATTAAAGTTCACCGTTCTGCATTGCCTGCCGTTCACCCGTTAAAACAAAAGCCTTTGGAATGCAGACCAAAAAAGAAGAGATCCAGAAAACCAGACTCTGATCCAGATTTAAATGACGACGTCAACTCTGAGATCAGTACGCCGCAGAAGTCTGTTTCGAATGTCGAATCACCGGCCAAACGAATGAGACTTAGAGGTGCTAAAAAACAGATGTCCGTAACATGAGTTTACGAATATAAATTTCTCAACATATATATATGATTGTGATGTGAAGCCTAGAGCAGAGAGCTTCATCTAGCATTGTAGAAGATATAATAAGAGGTTGGAGTGATCAACAGAGTTGGTTTATAGTGTACTGTAACAAGGTTTGCATGATCGTCAAAACTCGTGGGAGAGATATTTCCAGTGGTCGGACTCGCCGGTTTTGTAGCAGTTATAACGAAATTTGAGCACTACTAGTTCAAATCCAATTGAATACTTTTTGTAACAACCGGCTGAAAAAATGGTTTTCGTGATAAAATTGACTGACAAAAAATTTGAATCCGGGATGAAATAATTGGTCGAGAAAAGATCTAATGTTGTGCGTCATGCTATTAGGTTCTGAAGCTTAGATGCGGTTGTTGAATGTAAAAATGCCTATTATTACGGTTTCGTTACAAGAAACATCCTATGGAGAGACTCGACGAAGGAAGAATTGAAAGGATGGATGAAGCATCAAAAGACGGCCGGAAGATGAGAGAATGAATATTGTTATATCGGGCAATAATACTACTAGGTCAAGGTGGATCTTACATGATAGGACGCACTTGGTCGGTTCGACACCTTCGTCTCTGTCAGATTACGTCGCATTGCTTTGAACAATGATATTTATTGGCCTTGAGTGAATAATAGTAAGCCCGTCGATTATGATAATAAGCTGCTCCCCGTAGTACCTCACACATCATTACATAAATATTCTTATCAACTCAAAACACCACAAGATTATGATTTATGACACAGTGGAAAGATCAGAAGAAGTCAATCACCCAAAAAGACGGCAATAATAGAAAAGAATCCTGCGAGATTTTTTCTTGGACTCACAGTGCTTCAGCCCGTATGATTTTCACGTCCGTTATCAACAGAGGCAGAAACGATCTGTAGACTTCATAATATCTGGAATAATAAGTGGAAGAGGTTATCTGAGATTTCTCTGACTACTCAATGCACAGTTGAGTTTTTGTAAACTCAAAATGTAAGGCAAAAGTCATATGATCGACCGAAAAGATCATCGCTCCATCAAATATGCCGGACCTGATGTGTG
>ATSW01102480.1:0-10502 GCA_000444245.1 Botryllus schlosseri | reverse complement strand
TATAAGGGCATCAGCAAGTTGATGATGGGCCGTGCATGTTTTCTTGGAAAGCCCACTTGCCAAAAGGCTGATACCGTAAAAATATGCAGATCCAGGCTCATCGCGAGATTGCAATATGCAACTCCTAGCTGATGAGCTTTGTGAAATGTCAGCAAGAACCAATAATTATGATGTGGCTGAAGCGGATCTGGAACCGACCCAAAAATTTCAAAGAACGTGCTCAAATACCAAATGCGCACCCGAACGACCCTGATATATCGCACCAATAAAACGGCGATTTGAGATAAGTGTTGCAAAAAGTGTGTCTAAAATATTGCAATTGTGACCGCAATAAACAATTCCTGATACCGTTTATAGATCTTTGTGTTGATTTTTAGCCTCCTTGGATGCATTGAATCAGAAAAACTACAACACGAATCAAAAAAGTCACTTGGGTCGTACTAGGTAGTTCGAAGAAGTTCCGGTATTTCTATTACTAACGCAGATTCATGTCAAAAAACAAATCGATATCAAGCACTATGTTAATCTCACTAACTTGAAGGATTGATATTGCGTTCGGCAGCACAGTAGCCAGAAAATCGTATTCCCTCTTTCCGGTCATAGCCGCCACACCTTTCAACTGTTCCTGCTTCTTGGTATAAAACTCATATAAATAGCCTGGAAAGAACACCCACAGATAATATATAATTTGCACAAAGTTGGATCGCAAGCAAAATTACCAGAAGCCGAGGCCAAGGACAGCGCGATCAATTTTGATTTGCAAACAAGGAAACAGTAAAGCACTGCAGAGGTTACATCGATACAGTCTATAGAAATCCCTTTTTCCTAAATAGATGTAAAACAATTTAATGGGAGCAAGTCTGGTCTAATAAAGTGCCTGGCACTTTCTGTGGTAAGCAATACAGTGAGTCCTAATGTTGAATACATGTAATACACAGCGGATGGGGGACTAATTCTATCAATGCAAAATTCAGAGATTCGTTGTGTTGTAAAGAATAAAGATAATATCACAATGTCACAGTGGTAACTTTTGGATCAGGTACGCCTTCTGCCATCCTTCCAGATTATATTGAATTCGTGTTCAGTAAACTACTTGCATGCAACAGTAACAATTTTTCAATTACAAGTTATTTTGAAAAAAATTTATAATGTTCAAATTATATGCGAATCACCCTTATTGTACAAAACTGAGCGGAAAATTCCATCATTGCTACGAACAAAACAGCGAATGGATCGAATCAAGCCAACAGAAGTTGCCGACTGCGGGCCTAGTACCAGCAATTCCATCCCAGATTCCTTCTTTTGACAACAAAGCATGTAAGTTACTGGCCACTATCAAACATATTGACTTCGACTACCGACACTCCATTTTCATTGTTTGTCCTCTCAAGTTAGCTCCTGTTACATTTGAATCAGTATGCATGCGTCTTATTTGTATGTTCTACATGTCTGATTGAAAGACTACTATAATTCATTTTGACAAATATGTTTTTGTTTTATCACAATCATGATTTGTTTTAAATGATAACACAATTAATAAACTGACTCAGATCTCGTATGTATCAATAGTAAAATATCGATAATATTACAGTTGATTTTATTGCATCATAGTTTTGTAAAGAAAGTTTGAAATTTGCGTGCTCAAGTTTGGTAAAAGACAATGTGCCATAGCCTGTTATATGGAATTGAGTCTTGAATGCGAGTGTTCTGTACTCTTTTCTGAAATTGGAAAGCATATACAGTACACTTGCGGTTAATATCGAACGATTTGTACGAAAGTTCAGCTATAACTAATTTGAGTTACCAAAACATTGCATCATATGATATAATTACCTGTATTTCCTTTTTTACAGTTCTCAAATGATATCGCAGGACGTCCTCTTCGAGGGTTGCAAAATCCTCCTTCATGCCGATCACTCCTGATTTACGCAATAAGAAGATTGCTGGTTCTACAAGAGCCTGCATCGTCCTCAAAACTTGCGAAAGCGTACCTCAAAAATGTAAACATGACTGTCATATAACAAAGAATAAAAAGTTGTGAAACTCGCATTTCCTTCGTAGGGTTACTTCAGTATCGGTGAAAAAAGGTTTCTTTTACCGTTTCAAATTTTCCACTTGAATCAGGTGAATGAAATTTGAGGAATATCTACTCTTCGGCAAGAAACGGACAATAAAATAGATGAAACCTGTTAAGTTTATTCGAACAAGTCTGTAATGATCATCATTATCATGCTTTGGTGACTTTGTATCTGCGGTGAATTTATATGTGAATCCAAGAGACTTGTCAATCGCTTTTTTGCGTTTCTTCGATGGCCTTGCGTTTTCTGATGTTGACCTTGACTTCAAAGTACCCCTTTTCCCGAGTTGACCAATGAATTCGTCAATTCTCGAAACATATTTATTGCTGTCATTCGAAGATTGAAGTCCTGAATCAAAGGAGCAAGTGGAAGAATTGATACTACCTAATCACGCACAAACATGCGCCATTACCTGATTTGTATGACAAATTTTCATCGGAGATACGAAGTGATTTTGCTTTACGATTCACAGATTGATCATGGCGACTCTACGACGAGTCACAATTGTCAGTACACAAAAATTATCCAGCCCTTTTCATCACAAACCTCAATTGCGTTATCATTGCCAGCAAGCTGCATTTCATAACTGAAGTGATTTTCAGATTTTGAGTCTCTTTCAGTGGATGTCGTTAGCAGTTGCTCCGGTTGTTCTTCGGAAAATAACCCTACGATCAATAATATGATAGCGAAAACGTTGTGAGCAATAGAGACTTGACTGATGACAGGAAAAGCGTACACAGAATTTGCAGATATAGATGTATTTACAACTGTATATATATATGGAGAGCAAAGTTAGGACAAGAATGCATCATGGTACCCCAGAGATCTCATCATTCCCCACAGTTATGTATGCAATTTACTGACAGCACCGTGGTATCAATGGGAAGCCGTTCCTTGAAAATACTCAGATATTCACCTTCAAACGCGTAGACTGCATCTATTTCGGTGTGTTCCAAGTCTGTGCCTTTGCTGACAGCCAGAATTTCGTGTGTCATAACTTGCCTATCAGTTGTTCGCAAATCTTGCTTCCAAGCATAATTTGTCATATCCTCTTCCACATCCTTGATATATTCTGGACTAAGTTTAATTTGCTTTGAACAATCAACACGTCGCGGTTCATTCAATCCAGACTTTGAGATCTCAGGTTCTGTAGAAATGCAGATATCTCAAAGATTTCACTATGTCACATGCTTACTAGCTATACCTGGAATAGATATCCTTGTCAGTTCGACTGGTCCGCAATCGAATGTTCTGTCTGATCCATGTTTAGTTGCGTAACTAATGCAATGCAGGAAGTATGTTAAAACTATTATAAACAGGCTTAAAATTGTCTTATCTCTTTGCGATACTTTGCACCTGGCATTGACGTAACATACATGTTTGGGTCAAGTTTTGATCACAAAAACATGTTTCAATGATGTAACCTACAACAAACACGGTATAATGTCTTGGAAGATCATTCATATTGTGATAAATTGCAAGGTAATGCCTAAATTTGACATTCAAAAATCGGAGAAACAATTTGGCATTGTAGAATTTGTGATATCAAATTTAAAAACGAAAACATAAACCATTAAAATTAAAAATATAGCACAAACCGTGAAAATTTCGTCACACTTGTGTCGGTGATTGGCACTTCATTCAACACCGGTGTTTCCGCCATCATCGAGATCGGAGTCGTCTGTATGCTTGACGGTAACTTTATTGGAGACTCGAATGTAGATATGGCAGGCTGCGTCTCTACAGTCAAGAGTTTGACTAAAAAGAAGACGAGACAAATTAATTCCTTCGTCTTGTTTGTGCCGTGAGTGAAATTAACCATAAAACTTTAAATTTGGTATGGCGAAACATAATGAATGTAAGGGTCTCAAGAGATCCTATCTCACAGATGTCTTCAGTCTGATTGCTTGATGCTGTTTCAATCTTTTCCAGTAATTCCTCCTGAAGGAATATTTTCTTCTGTACCAATCTGCAATGCTCCGTATTCCACTTCTCGTCATCAAGAAGCTCTTTGGCAGGGATTTCTTGAGGAGGAATCTGGGTTAAAGACAATGTTCATTTCATTTATGATAGAGGTCTCTAACACGGGGGTTTTAATCAAATACATATTTTTACCCCTTCCTACGGATTTGTGGACAATAGATTCTTGTGCTCATCTGTTTCGTTTCAATTATAAAATATACTTCCAGATATTGACCATCACTAAGGAATTATATTCAAGCATATTTTACCTACCAGTTTATTTCTTCTACGTGGTCGCCGATACCAGCGTGAAATGTAGCCTACTTCATTTGAAAACTATACCCACATTGTTTTAACGATTTCCAGCCAATCAGCTTCTTAAATCTTTTCATTAATTATTAGCAATGTTTTAATCAAATGCTAACACAAGCTCATCACAAGATGAAAACGCATGAAAATGCATCAATTTCTCTTCAGGCATATCTGTAATTCGATATTTGATCATGGCGAAGAGACATAATTTGCCACTGGCAATACTATTATTGCCAAAAATTGTTGAAATTTTATTTCTTTTACTCGGCTTCTACTGGATGGAATCGAGCCAAATTTGGTGTGCAGTGGTTTTTTAAACAACCTAAGAATTTAATCAGTGATCAGTGAGACAATGACATTTACTAAAAAAGTTTTTTTGGACAGCCCTATTGACCAGTCATGGCCAGGGTCACTTTGGTACCCCCCTATCGGTTCATTATGTACCATTGTAAAGTGTGTCTTGAGTAATAAGAAATAATAGAATCGGTTATTGCATTGTATCTGTTCATTGCATGTTGTATCTCAGTCTTGTAGTGTCTTTATAATTGATTATTATATTGACAAACAAACGAATACATGGCTTAATCTGAGTAACTTTCACCTGAACAGACAATTCCGGTAAATCATGAAGTTGGATGAACTTATCATCCACGATAAGTTCATCAGCCTTTGACTGCATTTTTTTATTCATTTCCTTGAGCAATAATGAATCAATACTTTCTTCCGGATAGGTGCTTGGTTTTTCCAGATTCAGTGATTCTTCCAATGAAAATTTACCTTGAATGTCATCGTATGGATCAGACAACATCACCGCTGACTGCTTCCGTAGCAGTTTTGCTGTAGGTGGCTTTCTAGTCCTCAATTTATCACATGGAAGTACTTCTTCAAATTGAAATAAATTGGTGAAATTTAACGGACTGATATCACCAGCTGGATCTGTGACACTTGACTGAAGGCAGACTTCTAGCTTTTCGTGTCTTGAAGCCACTTCTTTTGGAAAATGGTCTTTGGTGGGTTTTTCATCAACTTCATCATACTTTTTTGCTGTGAAATGTCAATGTTATAATTCTGTTGTTGTTGTTGTTGTTGTAGCTTGCCAAGCAGGCTACGCCTACTTCATGGGGTTATGACGTGCGCGGGTCAGTCCATCCCAAATCAACTAAATTTTTTACCATAGATAACCCTATGGTCTTCAATTTCAGTCAGATTGCACTCAAACGGAGACAATCAGAGCCTGATCAAAAGAAACCTAATTTTATCAAAATCGGATATGTCGTTGGAATTTTATCGCAGTTTGAAAAATAGCACTTTTTGCGTTCATTGAACCATGTCGAAATGTCTTTTCCTAAGACCTTATTTTGGAATCGTCATAAAATGGGCTGGGATGGAGTTTTCTTGGGTGAATCAATGTTTTTATGACTGCAGTTAAGCGAACTTTGAATATGAACAAGAATTTGCAGGATTTACCAAAAGGTTATTGGT
Source organism: Botryllus schlosseri (assembly GCA_000444245.1). NCBI lineage: Eukaryota > Metazoa > Chordata > Ascidiacea > Stolidobranchia > Styelidae > Botryllus > Botryllus schlosseri. The sequence continues at coordinate 4,668 of ATSW01102480.1, read as the reverse complement.
CAAATGTATCGAGAGGGTAGGGACCTCAATAAAATCAGTCATGCGTGACACAATTTTCCATGCCGATTTGTGAAAAAAGGTATACTTCGATTTTGTTAATTGAGGTATCATATGAAAGCTGTTGGTGTCTAGCATTCATTCCTATCGTGCTCATAAGTGATTTAGCTCTCATTATTGTTTGTACACGAGTATTTAGTTACCTGGCTTTTCAAGTGCTAATTGCTCCTTTTTTGCAAATTGTTCAGACTAGTTTATTCCAAATCCATGACTGTGCAACGTGCATTCTCACTCAATATAGATGAGATCTCATGCAGGAAAGCAATTGACTGATGGAGTGGTACATAACTGTCATATACCGCAAGGATCTAAGCAGTTTTATAGCCTGAAAACTATGATCATGCTATTTCCCCTGTGTTTAAAGGTATTTTGGGTGGTATAATTTATACAGCTGCTCGGTTTTTGATAGATTACGCGTTTACGACCATTACTTGATTAAGTAGCCTATATATAGTAGCTAGCACTATCCATTTCATTCCCTGGTACAAGTGATATCAGACATTTAATCATCCTATTATTCAGTCAAAAATCTGAATACGGAGACAGCCGACGGAGTGCCTAGTTCTATAATTTACATAACATTTGACTCTAACATCTCCGAGTAACCAATATACATAGACAGTCAAGGTAAAATGATCAGTAGAAGGACAACCTTCGTGCTACAATCTGATTCCCAGGCACTGTTTATGACCTAGTAGTCGAAGTAACATTGTCATCACAATATTTGGGGATATTCTCAAAAATATTTTCTCAAGCTGAGAACTGTTCATATCGCCTCAACAATCGGTCAAATCTCATATAGGTAAACTACATAGCATGGTGGTAGAGCAATCATTCTCTCATCTGGCCAGTCGAGAACACTTGCAAAACATCAAAATTTGGAAATCGATTCCACAGAATTATTAAAACGCTGACCGAGCATGTTTACTCAAATCTATTCACAGATTCTCATTAAATTTCTTTTGGAGAACAGCTACATCTCCTGTACAACACCAGGGTTGTAACCAAGTCGCAAGCTTTCGAATCACTAGTCACTCTCACTTTTATAGTTCTGACTCCAGTCGAGTCATTTTCAATTCACCACCGAGTCAAGTAGCCTGAGTTTCAAGTCAGTGCGTAGAGGGGTGATGACTTGAGTCCGACTTGATTCAACTCCGGTTCAACCTACTTTTCCCAACTCTGCTCGAGTGATATAAAATGGCTCGGATTCATAATATCGTAATTTTCCACAGTCCTAACAGTTTCTAGCCCTATTTTCCAAGTATCAAGACTGCTAGACGAAATAACAATAATGTGGTGAATTTACTATTCTTCAAAACTACAATGAATTGTCTTTCTTGGCAGTCTTAGTCTCGAGTCATATGACTTAGCTCGACTCATGAAGAATGACTCGAATACAAGTCGAGTCAATGCACAAATTTTCTTGAGTCAGGTCATTTAAGGCTCGTGAAAAAATGACTCGAGTCAAGTCAAGCGACTATAGTCATTACAACCCTGTACATGTACAGCACTTCCGTTGTTACACGAATTCTTAGCTTATGACTTGTAGGTACGCTGATAGTTTTTGTAATTTGAATAGATCACAAGATTTCAGTTGCAGTTTTGAACCTCTGTGATGATAACAAGTGTTTTGTAGTTGATGTCTCTGTTGATCAAGCTTATACTATATAAAGTATTGCTGCAAATGTAACCCTGGCATTCCTCTTTACCACATCCACATTACTAGTCAGAATACCTACACAGCAAAAGTTTAAAATAAGTAATGATATAGTTTTCATTGAAAAGTTTTTTCATCCTTATGCCGGGTCAGAATCTTCAAATCTCATGTTTTCAAATCATACATGTGACATGGAGCTTTCAAGATTGCAAGAGAAATCTTGGCCACTTACAAAGAATAACTCTGATGGAACCAAATCATAAATGTGCCTAGTGCAATTATCAAAATTATATTTTTCACCCATGCACAGCCGCTATGCCACCAGACTGTTTGAAGATTCATTCATAGAAATGATGTAATGTATTTTAATAATCTATGCACGACTCACTAAAATATGAAATATAAAAAGCAGGAATATAAAGTAAGACTTGCCCCAAGCTATTTAATATGCCTAATGAAGCATTAATCAATAATAATTGTCAAGAATGTGTATAAAATATATAACCTAAAATACCTTTAGACACATGAAAATACATGAATATAGTTTTCTTGCTATAATGCAGCTTAGATCCTTGAAATCACTAGTGGCATTGCTTTTATTGGACAGTGCTCATTCTTAGCTTTCATATGATACCTTACTCAATAAATTTGAAGTATACCTTTTTTCACAATTCACCCTGNAAATATTCATCACGCATGACTGGTTTTACTTCAGCCTCACCTTCAGCCCCCCTTTTAACNCCAAACGGNNAGGTTNTTATCGTAATAAAAACATTCAAAATTAGTGTTAGGCTATGTACTTTCTGAAAATGTACTCTATTTAAAGCCATAGAGCAAGACTAATTTATATACAAATTCTGAAGTTTATGTTCCAAAAATCATACCTTTTCACGGTTGACTGGGCACAAAAAGTGCTCTNTNACTGCNAANGCNCAATAAATTCTAAACCGCTGAATGGATTTCCGAAAAATAACTTTTGTTCAGTTTGAAATATGTCTACGGTGCTTGGGAGTTGCATTTTATGTTTATTTTGAAACACATGGTTATCTGCATCTGTTGATTTGGGCTGGAATTACCCAATATGGATTGTTTACTATTTTCAGTAGAATTGAGGCCACAAGATATCAAAGCAATAGAAACAGGGTGCCGTCTATCTGAATGGTATCAGCGATAGCATCAAAAAGTATAGACCTATCACCTATGTGATTTTCATTCAAGAGAATGGGCTCCGGCATCCCAATTCCCAGTATCACGATTTCTGCTATATAGTTTGAAATGTTCGGCCAAATTAAGTTGCAACTCATTTCAAATATAATTGATCCATAATGATGCTTCGGGAATAAATATGAGATTACCGTATTCAAATGTATAATGATGCATATACCTGACTAGACTGGCTGACTCACCCTCTTATCCAAGTTACACAGACATAAGGAGGATGGTGAAGCTTTACAATATAGAAATCTTACAAGGTTTGTCAAACAATAAGCAATTCGACAATTCATAAACTCATAGCCTTCCCTTGTCTACTATGTGGCCTATATGGAATCTCGGTTCATTTTTTGAAATAAATCCTGCGTGATGAGAGCTTTTTTTTGTATAGAATAATTAGGCAATTGAACAGAAAATCCTGCGTGCCGTTGCCACCAATTCCACTCCGGCTATGTGGAAGCTCTGGCTGCCTGGCTGGCTCCCTCTGTCTCCTGTCTTTTATGGTATAATGCTATATCACGTGACTTATCGCTGGTATATTACATAGTGCATATCGTATTATTGACTCAGATTGAAGAGACTCATGTACGCTGTACTTACTGCTTAAACTATCCGAATTACTATCCATCGTACAATATATCTGGAAAAGGCAATTGTTGTCGTCTATTGAACTGCCAGTCAAGAACAACACAGGACGTTCATGTCAGCTACTGCCAAGTGCCAGTTGAGTATATACTGTAAGCTGCCATCCGTAGACGACGGACTTGCCGTATACTATCGCAGACTAACGGACGGCCTTACCTGTCGCGCTGTCGCAACTACAAAATAATAATTATAGACTGCACGAGCTGTAATTTACAATTTACACAGAATTAGTGACAACGTCACGGGCAACATTCCTAACACCAACTCTCCGTCTGATTACTAAATTATTCTATGCAAGAAACCCCAAGCGAAACATATTGCTGAAACTGAAAACAACCTCTTGCTGGGGTCTTACCTTGAGCGTTAAACAACTGTGGACAATTAGGCAATTAGAAAACTGTAGGGACTGTCTGCCAGCCTGAATGATGCCGTTAACAATCTGCGTAGCACCTGTAATCAGGATTCAGGAGGCGTTCTCAAGATGTACGATAGTAAATTCTGGAAAATCTGGGTTTCTTTGCTTCTGCTTTAGTGAGTTTGTTAAAGGGTTCTTCTATTTTGCGAATGTCGTATGTATCGATTATATCGGCTATTTCGACCATGTAAAGAGCATAGAAATTCACAGCGTACGAAGTAAATTGCTATAGTAAGGATGAGCTATGTTCATAGGTGGCCAATAAGGAAGTTATTATACTCTTCAGAATTACTGGATTAGGTTTTGTCGATTTCCACAATTTACGTAAACGAATATATTTTTAAGATTCCAGCAAAAACGGAAGACGAGAAAATTTTTACTTCATCTGCTCAATGATATCTATTTCTCATCTTCGTGCAATACTATGTAACTTTACTATACAAATACACCATGACTAACTTGACATACACGTGTGAATTCCACTGAGCTATATAAACTGAGCTATATTTTGAAAAGTAGAAAGCTGCTTTGGGTCAATCTTGCATGATTCCTATGACAACTCCAAGTCGTTTCGACACCTTCCTATCTTTTCATAGGCCCATTTACATGACAGTTTAAGTCAGCTTCGAAGCTGACTCGTCGATCCGACTCTCTCGTATTCGATGAAAAGAGAAAGGCAAAC
>ATSW01102475.1:0-12797 GCA_000444245.1 Botryllus schlosseri | reverse complement strand
ACCCTCCACCCGCCATAGAGTTATAAACTGAAACTCCTGGGGGCTTCGCCCCATACCAGACCCTGTCGGGATGCACGTTTTTAACACTACTTCTGAGCGAGATTTTTTGTATTGGCAACGTTTTATGCCCTAATCGCGCGAAGCGAGGAAGTTTTCCATGAGTCATGATTCAATCGGTCAATAATATTAATAATCCTATATATGTATTGGTATATTTTTTAGCCTCTCTCAGCCCACGTACTCAGTTTTACCGCTAGAGCTGAGTGAGGTGCTGTCTTGGAAATATTCGTGAGGGCTGTTGGTATAATTACGTCGCTACATGTTGTTATTTCGTGACCTTCCGTCTCCTATGTGAAAAGATATTGAAATCGCCAAAGCGTACTAAACTAAAAGGCAGATACGAGTCCCAATTGCTATTTCTTCACTAGCTAACATTGCTTATGGACAATCGGACATGGTGGCTTTCGGTCAACATAAGGGCAGTCATTTTCGGCCAAGGTTTTCTCGCTATTGAACTTTTTCCCCTTTACTTAGTTAATTTAATCAGCAGTTGCAATTACAGTGCCTTCTCGGAATCTCGTGTTGCCCTAAACCCAATGCATCTTGGTGCGTCGTGGCGCGGTAATGGTTGACGCCGAAATGCCCAATTCCACAAACCATCGCTCTGAAAATGACGCCCGGCTCCATAAAAATTTGAAAGAAATTTTCAAAAATTAGATCTCAATAATTTATGTTCATTCACGAAATGACATTTAGTGCCCTTCGAGCTCGCCCCCCAATTGAGGGGTTTCAGTACGGCAGTTATACGGCCCCAGGGATACTATATCGCAGTGGTCGGGAACCTTTTTCGTCCGAAGAGCCATTTTGACCTAATTTTTTCCATTTTAACTCCCAAAGAGCCATACATGTCAATCAACTGTTACGTCACAATTTAAAATTTGTGACGTCATGGTAGCACTTATACAATCTCACTACAGGGCATTCATCGTGTTGCCTATTTTTTTTCTGTAAAAAGTCGTACTAATTATCTTGGTATAACCTTATTCGAGCATGCAAACCTTGAGTTACGTGAACGTAGCTTCGTAGTGATCCTCCTATTAAATGCGAGAACCCATGATCACATGCGTAAGTTGTGCCAAACATGGTCACTACAGCAGTATACCCAATGTGAGGAGCGTGACATCAGTGAGGCAATTCGTCACCTGTCGCCAGGATGAGTGAACGAAAATTGTGAAACCTTCAATTGCTATTGGTATTTTTTATCGATGTTCACGAAGGACTGAATTTTGAACATTTTCCGCCCTAAATTAGTAAATTTGCATATTTCTTATTCGAAAATAAAGCCTGAAACGATAGGCTATGCACAGACGGGCCAAGCTTCACCATTAGTACCACAATTCATCGTAAATAGTGTAGAATTTATTATAACTGATGTTAATTGAATGTAAGATGGTCGCACTGATTCCGAATATCTAAATACTGCTTGACTCTTCAATCCTCAAAGTGTAAGGCGGGAACATATAACGTTGCGCCACATGCCTACATTATGTCGCCGGTACTACAAAACGACTTACCTACCAAGAACGTGGATAGTAGGGATGGTGTGAACGTGAGGTTCACGTTCGCGTTCTGTGTGTGAATCTCAGAAATTTAGAGGTTCACGTTCACAAATGAACCTTGGTAGGTTCTGCACTGTGAACCCTTTTCATATATTACAATTTTTACTTCATTATAACATCTTTGTATGAAATTTGTTGCATTTCAACTGCGGGCCACTCTATCCATGGCGCTGACATGAGTATAAAAAATACCAAACGAGGATGCACCTTGATAATCTCATAAATTTTACAGGCTTTGTTACAAATGTACTACATGTCGTCTGCGAATGATGCTTATTCAGCTTCAGCATTGTGGCAATATGTGGTCCGAGTCGTCGCTAGGTAACCTGTACATACACTAATATATGTCACTTCACTGAAATGTAGGGTCGGAATTAGCAATATGACGTCACGTGGCGCACACACAGAACCTTTCAAAAAGGTTCCTGTTCACACGAACCTGAACCTTTCAGAGGTTCACACCATGTCCAGTGGATAGCTATGGCGTTGTTTGTAATTCTAGTTTGTAATTATGAACGTTACTTCCAAGCAATGTTTCCGCTAAGCTGCGCACGTGCGCAAATGCGCAGTGCTGAACCGGTCTCTGCGCACAGAAAATATTAGCTGCGCACAAAAAGTCCGAAGGGGTGACTTTTTTTATCTTTTTTTAATTGTTGTTCTCCAAGGGACGGCGCAAGCGCGCAGACTCGTGAAAAATTAGAGGGAACATTGCGAGGGGCAAATAGTGTTATCGGTGAAGTCTGAAACCGAGGTACAAGTGCGGCCCGTAAAGCTAAATATTGCGCTCTGTGAAGGAATGATAATTTGCAATGACGTGCGCCTCACGAAAGAGATTTTTCTTTTAGTATGGTCTTGTACGCGTCAGCGATATCATTTCAGTAGCACAATCTTTTCTGGGAATGGAGAAATAACATGGTTTAACTAAATAACAATGGGCTAGCGCGAAGTTAATCTGCGAGAAACTAACGAATAGTCTTCTCCGTGTGGCATGAACATTGCGTAAGATTTACTGTACAATTAGACTACATGCCGTGAATGTTCGAAGTCATGACTTTCATCAGGCAAATCTGATCACGTATGGTGAGATAGGATAATATGCAGAATATGCAAGTACAAGCACCAACATTGTTAAAAAATCCATCCTCTTGCAAACGTTGATCGGGAAACGCTGCAACTGTGTACTGCAGGGCGTTGAATAACATCAGCTTCTCAGCAGCAAAAATTTTGATGATATTCAATTCATTTGAACGGGAATCTTCTGTCGATAAGGTAATACCTAGGATTACCATATTTTGGAAATCTGAAAAGAGGACACTTTTGCAATACCGGACGAAAATACTGAAAATGGTCAATTGTTCCCACTTCGTAGTCGCAGGGCCGTAACTGCCGCACCCCAAATCCCCCAATTGCGGGGCCCGAGCTCGAAGGGGGCCCAAAATTATTTCGTGAATTAGCATAAATTATAGATTACTTTTTGAAAATTTATGCGACTTTATCAAAAATTTTCGCGCTTTGAGTTATTTCAATTTGCCACATATCTTGATTATTGGGTACTCTTCCCCAAGAAAAAATACGCAAGATTTATAGAAATGGGCATATCAGCGTTGGCCATGACCGCACCACAACGCACCAAGACATATAAAGTTTTAGGCCATGTAACATGCGACTCCAAGAAGTGTGTCAGAACGATCGGCAACGAGAAAACCTTGGCCGAAAAGGACTGCTTTTATGCTGACCAAAAACTTCGTTATATATGCAAAATACATATAGGTTCAATAGTCCATATAAGCGCCTAAATGACTGGTGCCGAATGTTCTTGTCTTGGCAATCTGAACCTCACAAGACAAATACCATCCCGCAGGAAAGAAAATTAGATGCCAGTGAAGAAATACATATCTGAAATCGTGTGATCTTTCAGTTTAGTAGGTTTGGGCAATTCTACATTTTTTGATATAGCAGACAGGAGGTCACGAAATAACATCATGTAAAGAAGTCATACCTAGGGGTCCGCCCGCCCGAAGATGTTTAATTTTACGGGGTCTGCAGTTTCAAAGACACCTGTCACTCAGCTCTACCGGTAAATCTGATTACATGGGCAAAGAGGACAACCATGCAATTCCCGGTCTTATTCACCGATTTTATCATGAATTATCGAAATATTCGCGCGTCGCGCTGTCTCACTAAACAGTGCAACTTTAATTTCGTGGCAAAAGCGAACAACGTGATGCGGGCTCAGTTTATCACCCTATGGGAGCTCGGGGTCCTGACGAAGTGCTGTTACGTTCCTGCCAACGGGTATACCCCGGAGATGTTTAATTACTATTGAGGGGGCCTATACCTTTTCAAACACACCTCTTTCAGCTCTACCGGTAAATCAGATTACGTGAACAGAGACAGGATGAAAATCGATAGGAATACATGCAATTCCAGATCATATTGACCGATTCAGTCATGAAACTGGAGAAATTTCTCGCGCTTCGCGCGTTTAGGCGAGAAAAGCTGATTCACTCAACGGCCACCCAATATCGCAGATAAGTAGCGGTAAACAGTGCACAGTTTTGAAATCTCGCAAGGGCAATAAAACTACTCCGAAATAGACATGATTACTGTTTGGGTCCGTTTCATAGCCGTATAGAATTCGTGCGGCCCGGACCGTACTCTGAAATTCTAAATTTGGCCCTCACACCGAAACAGTTTGGGAACCACTGCAACTCGTTACGCCGTGACTCTAAATCGTATCGTTACAGTGGCAATATAACTGTGCTCGAGCGGAAATCTTAATGTTTTTGCCAATTACATTGTACGCGAATAAAAAATATCGCTAGAATTGAAACCCTATGATCCGCGATATTGTATATTTTTATAGACTTGATAATGTTACCGAAAAACAAAGGCACGGATTTGGTGGTAACCTTTGGATATTATTTGATAGGTTCAACCCGCAAGAAATCGAAAGTTTTGAATCCGGCCGCCACAAAAAACGAGTTTGAGATCCCTGATGTATACAGCCTATATAGATTAGAGCAGGGGTGTTTATGTCTGTTTCTATACTATGTCATATGACGGATCAGGATAGTATCCAGGGGATCAATTATGGCAGCTCGTTCATTAGCAAACAATCGAATACAATGGTTTCCCTTTATACGCGATTGATATCTTGCGTGTTTTAGGTTCTTGTCATGTGTAGCAACTATAGTGCAGACCTGGGCGTTGTGCGGACCGCGCGATTCTGACCGACCCGCGAAAAGTACCTTGGAATTCAGACCATGAAATCTATTTATTCATGTTATTGCGAGGACTAAAACTATAAGATGCATAAACTGAACAGGAAATGCGTTTATTGCGTTTATATGCGTATATTTGTGTTTATGTACGTACCGTGATTACGTATAGCGTTCGTAGGTCGTATAAGTAATTCAGGTTCAAAATAAAGCCAATATAGCTAAGTATGCTGTTTCCGTATTTGTTGGCATTGTTACATTAGAAATGACAAGGTCTGCACTTTGCTGTTATGTCATACGTTCATAAAATGGTGCAATCAATGCACGTGATGAGCGGCCATCCTCACTCATAAAGGATGTTATATCAAACATTAAAAGGTGCGGTTGAGGGCCGACATTTCAACAAGATTTGAAGCACTAAATATTTGTTTACTGTAGTCACCTGTGAACCCGTATTTTCAGTTTGTGACGATCACCGTGCAGGTTCCGTGTTTAAGAAATATAATTTGAGATGGCATTATGAGAAAAATCATTCAGAGAAAAACATACACTCGGCTGAGGGGGAAGACCTGATAGTGAAGATAGCAAAGCTATTTTACCAAGCAACACAGAGCTCGGGATGTAGCATGATATTAACACAGCCGCTTAGTAGCACGTGTGAACAACGTAATTCACTGGTTTCGATTTAGACATAAAACTGAACGTCGCAGGATATAGTCTAAACTTGAGTCTCGGCCAACCTACGTATTTTAGCAAGCTGGGAAAACAATTGCCGATCCCTGATCTTGCGGAATTACAATCTGGAAAATTGAATGGCATTACACTCAATGCAGTCTTCAGACTTGCAGGCACAGTGCGTAATGCATATGAAACTAACTATGATGCCTTTAATATGTACCGTTGAAGCCGAGTTAAGACCTATGGGTAGCGATCTAATTTGATACTTGCTGATGTTGAGTCGAAGGCAATTTTAATGACTTACATCTCTAGTAGCCTGCCGGCGGCCAGCACTACGAGGTAGCGTGGAGAGGAAAACGTTGTGGTTGAGTAAGTAGTCATGCGGTTTCTTGGCATGTTCGTGGGTCGAAACACAACACTGTGAGACCTACTGCCTAATTACAAATAAGCTTATAAATATTAAAGGCGGAATTGACATTTTAAAAGCAAGGTATATCGATTTCAGCCCCAAACCTCCAATGCGTGCGCCACTGCATACGACGTATAACCAATACAGTCACAATTCGACTGCTGATCGGGTCAAATTGCCTCCAACTAATGATAGGCAAGAGAGGCTTGTCAACACAAATCAGATGTATGAGCTGCGTGAATCTTGACGTCCAGGGTACCTCTGGTACTGGTTCAGGGAGCCCCTGGTGGTCGACGAAACACCGGTTAAGAACCACTGGTCTAATGTCAAATTGAAATATTTGTCCATTGTCCAGCCAATCATTTATTTTCGAGAAATTTATAATTACGGAGAAAACAATTAATCATCAGCTGACATGTAAAAATCTTCCGCATATTAAGGCGTATATGCCAAAATGATTACGAAGAAGCGAACATTTCAAGCAATGAATGTCGACTCAGGTCAATTGTGACACTCCAGTCACTTATGGGAATAGTCCCTACCTAGTTTGGGTTATAACATAAGTGAGATATCTCTTCGGATCAGTGCCAATATCCAAAATGTATATTGCGTACATGCGGTCTGTAATCAAAACTAGACACCAGTTCATTTAGCTGTGGTCGTCAAGGTGTGTCATAGCAAATAGATATCGTATTTACGATCGCAGCGGCAATGACGTTGTCAATGATTGCTACTATTCCGCACTCGGTCGTTGAGTTTATTAGCCTACATCTTTGGAAACAAGGAAACATACGAGATTTATCTCCACCACTGACGCTGTGATAATTAATCGCATTTGCCTCGAGGAGATAGGATCATAATGGTCATGAACAGCTCAGGCGATGGAATGATGTCAATGCCGATGTATTTCAGCAACAGTATGCCGGTAATTGTTGTGTTCAAAGGCTGGACGATATCTGATGCTTCAAGTGAGTAACATAGATTCATAAGATCTAGGATTTGCTTCGCTTGGGTGATTCGAATATAACATATACGATACTGTAATTTGTATTGTAGCGATTTCCAAGCGATTTTATCGGCATATAAATGCAACTGAACTTCCATTCCATGCCCCTGAACGCAATAATCATTAATCTCGCGGCTTGGTGTTTGGCAGAGATTTGAGAATTACGAAATACTCACGATATTTTCTCGAGATTTTCAAGGAACGTAGAATTTTCAGGACTCTGCTACATTTTATTCTGGATCCTGGATGCACGGTCATTTGAATTGCATGCTCACGGCCACAGTTTTCTTTTACTCGGCGACCGGCTACTTGCCCCTGATTTTAGTAGAACTGCTGTTGGTACACAAAAAATATCATGTCTTTTGATTTGTCTTGCTCGACGTCCTCTCGGTGAATCTGCTATTTCCAGGAGGACAGTAAAATTTGCAATAACTTTGGTGTGTCTTCGCTGCGCCCAATTTGTGAACATCCGGTATATAGGCAATAGGGATGGTGTGAACCCCTGAAAGGTTCAGGTTCGTGTGGACGCGAACCTTTTTGAAAGGTTCTGTGTGAACGCGAACGTGAACCTCATGACGTCCCGTGACGTCATATTGCTAATTCCAACCCTACATTTCATTGTAGTGTTATATATGAATGTAGTCACGATAGCCTACCTAGTGACGACTCGGGCCACATAATGCCACAATGCTGAAGCACATACTATACTGACTTTCTAAACGTCGACAAATGCATCAACTGGAGCAATTAAATGATATATTAATCCCATAAAATCAATAGGCTATCATTCATCGCTTTGCCAACAATTTCGACGAGGACAAGGGAATATAAGCTTACGCCTTAACGGTCTTGGCCAGACCGAACAATGTATTTGGCGTCAGCTATACAGCAGTAGCCAACACCCCAATCGCACGGATTTGGTTTTTGCGATACAATAAACATATGAAATCGAGATGGACCCCGTACGATTGTATATTTCAGACAACGATATCAATTTCATTGATGGGTAGAATAGGCATCATTCGCTGACTACGTAGCCTACATGTAGCGTATTTCGCTCTTGGTGTTGTGCGATTGCGGGTCAAGCTCACAGCAGAGAGTCACTAAATATTCAAAAACAGAAAGCTGGATATTTCGAGTAAACATTTGTAACAAAGCAGGTAAATGTTTTGAGTTCGTCAAGGTGCATGCTCGTTTAGTGTTGATTTTTATGCTGCCAGCGCCATGCATAGTGTGGCCCGCAGTTGAAATGCGATAAATTTCAACCAAAGATGTTATAATGACGTGAAAATTGTAATATATGAAAAAGGTTCATAGTGCAGAACCTACCAAGGTTCGTTTGTGAACGTGAACCTCTAAATTTCCGAGGTTCACACATAGAACGCGAACGTGAACCTCACGTTCACACCATCCCTAATAGGCAATACGTACCTCCCAAAGACAGCCAATTGCTTGCGATAGAATTCTTTCTTCTTCTGACAGTGGTAATGAGCCAATGACGCTTCATATCGAAGATTATACTCAAATCCTTAATCCTTAATCTCGGTGATGTATCATACATATATTAGCAACAAATGCCGAAGTTAATCCTATGAATCCATTTATATTCATACATATTTGGGCGCTAGCGGTACATTTTTTCGCTACTACAATAGTTCTGCACTCGCCACATGTATGTATATGGAGGATGATGGTTCTTATCTTTGTGCACTAAGCCTAAGTGTTGTAGGTATATGCACGGGATTATCCTACAACATTAGTTTTTCCCGGTTACGAATCCATATTCAATCACTGGTAACATAATGTAGAGATTACTGAGTAGCGATACAATGTCTATAGGGACGTGGTTCCGTTGTGCTAAAATATTTCAAATGATTTCGCTACGAGTTATACCGAGTAGGCGGTATTGAAGTAGGAAATGCTCCACCGTCTCCGTCCCGCCACATGTTAGACATCACCCTGATAGTCATTTCTTTCAGTGTGCAATGCCCAGTCTGAAGTCGTATCAGTATCGGTGATTCCCTTCTCGATAGTCCCATGTGGCTGCGAGATCTCCTGTGCGGCGTGTAGTCGTTTATAGAGGATGAGGCCAATCGCCACATGTACTACCATATCTTACTTTAAGCCCTTTTTTAACACAGCATTGGCTGGTTCGTGTGTCGGTGTTGCTATAATGGGAATCATCTATGAATTGATAAAACGGTTTCGCTACCTGCTCACTGAATCTTATTTCAAGGATAATAAACGCAACCATCAATCACAGGCATGGTATCCGTTTGATATTGTGTGATTAGTTTTCAACTAATAAATACCCTCGCAGATTTCCGTGGCTCCTGACGAATATTCGAGTCGGTCAACCGATTCGCATCGCAAATCCAGACACTCTTGGTTCATGCACCTTTTGAACAGTGTTATACTCCTAATACAGGTAAATCATACTAGATTTCCATTCATATTTCGATATGTATTACTAACACAAGTACCAAACAAAACTCATATCGGAGACATGTATTAGCGCGTATGTTCGTCATCGAGAATGGTGCACTTTGCTCTTTCAGCGCGTCATGTTTTCTCAAGATGTGACATTACGTTTAACACGTTACGAGTCACACTTAGGCTACCTGTTATTAAACATTGGACATGACTTGGCCTCCTTGTTTTTTCCGTGTACACTTTTTGTTCCGTATGCATGAGGTAAGCGAATTGTAATCCATGTGAAAGTGCAATATCACCCTTCGCGGTTCGTGTGACTTGTCAATTATTACGAAATAAAATTCGCCAAAACGTAGGTTGCATATTGGCCTACACATATATTGCAGTTGAAGCCGTTGTGTCAATACAATTTCTATGATATTATAAAATGAAGATTCAAAAGCAGACTGCACTCTCCGTTACGTTAGTGACGAATCTTCATCACGAATCTCAATGAGAAGTATTAAAGTTGCCAAGTAACGAAACTTCGCCGTGTAAACACCCTTCTGATATGTGTATTACCTGATTCGGGTCGATTAGGTCGTCCAGTTTACGTTATGAGAATTCATTGCAGGTTTTCACCAGCTACATGTTGATGCTGATCGTGATGACGTACAACTATTGGCTTTTCATTTCCGTTGTGGTGGGACTCGCATTCGGCTACTTCCTTACTCATTTCGTGGTTGTCTATGTCGAAAGCAAATGGAAAAAGACCTTGTCCAGCCCAGAGGCGAGTAAACAACAGAAACGTTTTGGATATAGATAGCGTAATGGTGAAGCGTCAGGCTTCTTGATCGGTAGGTCGTGGGTTCAATCCCCGGTCGGGTCAGACCGAAGACCTGATTAGTAACACTGGTATCCATGACTTCCCCGCTTGGTGCTGTATTACTGGGGTAGCATGAAGGGCTGGTGCAAGACTTAAATGCCGTACAAGGCTATATCTGCACCTTCCTTGTCCAGCGGTATATGCACAAGCACACCATGCACTCATGGTATGCATAAGCATACATCGTCTGCATGTATATCATGAGTCGGCGTACATGCCGCAAAAACACGAAGGACAAGAAATACACAACGTCCTATTGCGTATAAATCCAAGCTCTTCATGCTAGTCACTTGCATGGAAAACTTTTCGGACACAGTGGAAATATACCGCTCATTTATCTGTGTTTTTCATGTCAATAAACAACAGTCGCTTAATACCGGAGTCGTATGTAAACAGAAAGAATCAAGGATGGAGGTTTAAGTACAAAAGCAGGTTGCTAAAGTATAGCCATACTTGGTACCGAAGTAGAAGGAGAAGTAACAGCTCGCATTTCTACTCAAGTGCAAATAGAAGTAGTGGTTACTAAAAGTAACGAGCCGGAAAGTATTCTATGCCTAGTTTTCCTGGAAATTATACAGTGGAGGCTATTATATAGAAGTAGAAGTAGCTTAAATCATAACCATTTAGGTAAATAATACCAGTATAGGCAAACCCTACTTGGAGTACTTTCATATGTGTCTCTGACCACCTCTGAGTAAAGGTGCGAGTGACGAGGTGAACTGCCCACTGTGGATCAGTGGTTCTCAACCTTTTTGTACGTCGAAACCGCATTTTAAACTTCAGAGTACGTATAAAGCCGCATGAAAACACTCAGAGTAGGCTACTTATAGCGAATATTTAGTAGCTAGCCGACCTGTGGCTCTCACCATCCAGCTATAATTCAAAAGCATGCACAATAGACTTAGACTGTATAAATTCTATATCGGTTATTGTAGCATTGATATACATAGATTGGCGAGTGCTATACATTGAAATAAACTGAAAATTCATATCATTACTACAACATACTAGCATGTCGTTATGTGATAGCACTTCATACATTCCAGCCCTTAGTACACAAGTTTGTGGAGGATTATTCTGAGTAATATTGGATTGATGTTAGTAAAATTGTGCCGAAATTTACTCTTCGCAGAGACGCTACATAAAGATCTATGACCAGCAGAACTCACGATATATCCTTGTTTGACGCTAGTCTGCAATAATTATCTTTCCCGGTTTTCAGAAGCGGTCTTGGTCAGCTTCAGATATTACTAATATCCCTTATTTTAGCATTTAAATACAGGAATTGACCATGGCTATGCAAAATGCACAGAGATAAACAGCAACTGGCATATATAGATGTCAATGAGAGCCGCAAGGAGGCATACCCGCATGCGGCTCTGAGAGCCGCGGTTGGGAATCACTGCTGTGGATAGTGCTTGTCTCTTCCATATCATAAAACGAAGGTATAGTCACAGTGAATCCCGCATCTAGTATTAGTTTTAACGATTCGAGTCTAGTAGTGGGAGGCGAATGTTTCGAGTACTGGAATTATATGCTCCTGGAAACAGTCCGTTATTTTATCAGCGTTAAATTAAAGTTTCGATGCCAAATTTTCGCGGTGGAAGCTTTGAAACCATCCCAGCATGCAAAACCTGTAACGAAACTCTGCACACGTTGGTAGAAACGACATTTGCTCGAAATGTGATTGAGCCGCAGCATTGCCATAAAAGCTGTATGTAATATATATGACCGAAAAATACCAAATTATCTTAAATGTACAGTAACCGGGATACTTTCATCTGTAGTTGCATAAAAGATGGCCTACATATTCTAACTTTCCAGGCCATGCACAAAGCTATAGCGTTATAATGAGTGACACTCAAATATTTGACTCGACTTGAAGTCTAATATTCAATTCGTATTCGAATCAACAGGTTCGCGATCCGGCACGGTTCTGGTAGTAGTTCGAAATGATTAGGGCTGCATTTAAAACAAACGGTGTTTTAAAATACTTTGTTTAAAACATGAGTCAAATTTGTTTTGCGTCGTCTTTGAAGATGGCTTAACAATTTCATGGGGTCGACAGAAAATTTGAATTTCTTTTAAAATTTTCCCTAATAAATAAAACTTTTTAATTGGATCTGCGGAGTCTTATACTTATTAGAATTTAATAAAATTTGGTGTGAATCGTTTCTAGGGTAACCTGACAATTTAATCAGTGAATGGCAGAAATCCGGGAAAAAAAAGTTATTTTTTAACAGCCCTATAGTGGTCATGTGCTAGATGTGCAGTTAGATGTGTAGTGTAATAGATTTTTCTCTACGTGAGTCATAGTAATTCACCTCCGTCCATATATACCAAACTCCAAATTTACTTGTTACCCATATTACATGTAACCTCTCCATTTTTCATTTCGACTCATAGAAATCGATCCAAACCGCCGTCTTTCTAATGAATATAATTACAAGCCGAATATTTAGAAAACATACCATCTACTGCAGGGCCGTAACAGCACTTCGTCAGCCCCCCCCCAAAACGTTGGCCTTGGGCCCCCCATAGGGTGATAAACATAACTTCTGGGGGG
>ATSW01102467.1:0-13143 GCA_000444245.1 Botryllus schlosseri | reverse complement strand
CCTTGGCAGTCTCAGAATATGTTGTGTTATCAACTGATCTGCCACGCCGGATCTTGTATTTTGGATTCATTCATCACTGCACATTGCACAATACCTTACCTGGCTCCTTGCGAATTTTTTTATTGAGGGGATTAACTAGTAGAAGCGTAGTTATTCGAGTTTTTCGTTGATAATTCTCGGATTATCCTTGATCGTTGGATTATCAACGAAAAACTCAAATAACCCCGCTTTTACTATAGTTGGAATTAACTCAAATTTGTTTTGCATCGTCTCTGAAGACGACTCAACAATTTCATGGGGTTGACAGAAAAAATTGATTTTTTTTTTTCTAAATTTTTGTTAATAAATTAAAATTTTTAATTGGATCTGCGGAGTCGTATACTTGTTAGAATTGCATCAAATTTGGTGAGCAGCGTTTTTTAGGGTAACCTGACAATTTAATCAGTGAATGGCTTGAATCCGGGGGAAAAAGTTATTTTTGAACAGCCCTAGCGGGCATGCATTCGATATCGAGATTATTGGGCCTTACAGTTGAACAACGACGCTATCTCGTCACCTACTCAAGCTTAATAAATTGATATCTTAGTAAATTTGGGGTACCGGGCTTATCGAACGCCTTGAAATCCTAATTAAGGATTGCACCGTGTGTTGATTGATCAGATAGAAGCAGACACGGCGGCGCCTGTATGACAATGCTATTCTCAAATCCACATTGTCTTCGTTATCATAGGCGAGAAATGGCTTTGAAGGGACATTGCTGTCGTTAAAATACATTCATTAAATACGATTTATTCCTTGTATATGTGGATAAACGGGCNAATAATNTATGGATTCNGCAATCCNGCCNGCCAAGTACTTAATTTTCCTACATCCGGACCNCCGACTGGAGAAGTTNCNCGCCCCTGATANAAACCGTGAGAGGTCACGAATAAAATTGGTCGCGAGCAAANATGTTTTAGAAGCCCTGGCTTACATTGTGTGTTGATATCACCGACTTCCGACATGAGTCGAAAGTTAGCCGTCGATAAAACGTTTCGNTTGTGTCACTATGCGAGTCTGGGTCATAATTAGCACGAATAAANTATCCTGCGATAACGTTAGTCATGCAATGTGCATACATGAATTAATCCGGTACGTGATAGCAACTGTGCGTCCATTTGAAAANGGCTATCAATTCACGAAANNGACTATACATCGTATGTGGCGCCAGCTCATGTGTCATGCTGNCAACAAAATACTGACAANATGGTGATACCTTTGTAATGATGTAGTTACTTCGATAAGGCACGAGTTCTCAGCTTGTCGTATTTATTAGTACCANTCGTCAATAATATCAACAGTTCAACACGTAGTATATAATATATNCTACTTCATTTTGTGTAGACAATTTCTTGAACAACTCAAGATGTCTTACACATACATGTCGTCATCATCATCATGCATATACGTATGCATGAACGAAGAAAAATAATTTCGNCGGAACAACAAACAACTTTGGATTACCAACCNCGACCAGNTATACCATGCCATTGTGGCNTGCTGTCTTTGCTGACTCAACTTCTGTGATCACAAATGATATTTTGTTGCAGAAGTTGATATCAGCCATTTTGGTTTTACATTCCNTTTTTCCTGAAAATAGATCTGTCGTTATATNCATGAAAGCGTTGTGCTAATTGATCAGGCATCGAGTGGGAAANCCAAAATTGTATATCATAGCAATANCAGACAATATNAAAAGAATCGCACTTCGGGCGTATTGCCACNATAGGATTCCATNCAATTATCGCCGCATTAAAGAAAGTAGGNCAACCAAGACAGTGTTAGACNAATGAAATTGACAANGTNATATCACAACGTCCCAAAAGTCGCANACTTNACCATTTTATGCTCGATAGACAATGAGGTAAAAGCTGTTCATTTACTTCCCNTTTTCGCACGTGAACTCAAATCCGAGGTCCGTTTACTGTAATTGCGTTATGACAGAAGCGNGTGTTCTCAGAATACTTGCGTAGAGTTTACTTTACGGTTAGNGTGTGCAAGNAAGNCGGATAAGGCGCGAATGATCACATCAAANCGCTCTTAGTGTATATATGTCTTTTCATTTGACGCTGAGCGATTTNTTTTTATTNAAGCCATATCTATGAGCGTTTCCATTGGTAGTGAACAGTTCCATGGGTGACATAATTAGTTATGTTTTTTCAGNAGTCAGTTAACACATCATGACTTGTGAATCTANAAAANNGAAANAANATTCATCCAGTACGGTTCCGCAGGTACAACACNAANGGTTTAGCGGTTCCAGTTCGACCCAGAATCCCNACCTAGTGCTGGGGCGTCACTTAGACCCCTACCTTNCATCCATNCCGCGTAAGCGGTGTCTTGCAAANAGTATATAATAACAGTGAGCCTTGTTATAAGTCGGGCTGGCACAGCGGGCTGGTGCAATGAATTACACCAGCCCGNTGTGAAATGGCCACAGTCGAAATTATGTGAATNCAGAAACAACAATTACAAAAATTACGACAGCGTTATTTCAGTTACTNAACCTCCAATATTTTGATATGGATATGGGNAAATAAANTAATTGNCGGGCCGGATTCCTGAATCGATACATTAATTGCGTATTTATCCACCTACATACGAAATTAATCGTATNNATNGGTAATTTTAAGCGTAAAGCATATAGAGATCAAAAAACANTAGTCAATGAATATCTTAAAGCAATGTAGNCCTACTTCAATAGTTGTTGAAGTCAATGAGNCATTTGTGGNATATCAAATTTGTCAACAAGTTNTTTGAANTGGCTGCATGTTGGNCGTACAAACCTGTAATAAAGACTGCACNTANACATAAGTAAGATTGGAACGCAGCTTTGTCTTGTAAATGTNCATGGTCGAAAACATTTGCACACAAATGCATGNAGATTCGTAGAATAATTGCNAGGAAAAATTCCTGCGAAACGTTGGTTTGTTCAAAAAGCGTATTAAACCTTTACCCCTTCCCGTTATTGTATCTCATTTGTTAATGCAGATACAATATGNATGCACTATTCATNTCATAATGAACCAGGCATTGCTCCGTCTATAACTATATACATATGACTAATTACACCGCGACNGTAAGTAAATGCCCAAAGCCTATACATGAAGGACATAAAGATGCACNCGCCCTTTNAGATATGCCGGCCGATAACCCGAATGTATAGCGCTATGCTGATTACTGATATGGCAAATAGGCTTACCCTTGCCAGAAGCCAGAAGCCAAACAATGGAACCATGGCATTAGCGATAATGGTAGNGNGTTTCGATCTACGCATTGAATCTTGATTCACCCAGTTTATGGCAGNTAACGTTTGTGCTCCATGACCGAAACTGCANGTTATCAGCCCCCANCCCTACCCAAATAAACTCTTTCTCTGACCCCCCCTAACGTGTGAATGCCNGAAACGAGTCCGAACAGGCAACGTCGACNGCAAGACTTAAATTTCAATCAGCGTATACTGCGCATTAANTTTGTAGACTCCCGAAGCCTGAAAAGAATGCATTTTGTGAATAATATTGGTATANTTTGTNTNCATTATTANTAAATTTTATATCCTCTCTCAGCCCACGTAATCAGCTTTACCGNTATAGCTTATGACTTTCAAAGTTGATGTATCGTAATTGTATGTAATAANCCACGTTTATTGTTCAATCCACACGGTCAAAAATATTTATTTGCCTTAATTCAGTACCCAATACAGCCCCGCACCGGCAGGCTGCACAGTGCACATCCAGAGACTGAAGCCTCCCAACGGCCTCCAACGACCTCAAGCGATGCNAGAAGTATTCCTTTCTCTCGTAATTGGGAATGCAGTTAACTANTATCTGTAGATTCCGTGTTTTATTTAATTTTTTTTATTTAAAAATAATATTTATTTTGGCAGGNGGGTGCCTATATTAAAATCAAAAAATATCGTGACATTAAATCGAGCGAAGAAAAAATTATAGTTGATTTACATAATAGTATTTGGCCCTCTTTGAACTCGCACCCGCTTACCAAAGTGGGGGGGGGGGTATTGTGCGGCAGTTACGGTCCTGATGTGCACGCGTTCCTATTTCTGCTATATTGCTAGGCCACTTAGCTACAGTCCAGNCGTGGCAAGGAATTNAGGATTATCAAACACGAGTNATTTGTAATCTCGTATCTGGATGATATGGTGTCAATTTGTAACGAGTGAGACTGACGCCACAGTTCGTTTGATAGCGCGTTTTCCCGACAGGGTACTCTTTGCATTACACATCCACCCGTTTGCATTCTGCGAAATACCTGTTCGTNATCAACAGCCGACTACATGTTCGACGCGAAGAAGGGGTCAATCGCCTGCTCAAAAGTCACATATTAACAGAATCGTGCAAATATTGACCGACAACAACGCTCCAGTTTTACCTGTTATCATCCGTTCCCATTAATTTTATGCCACGGAACGACATAACGCTCATGTAAAATGGCGGGACTATTACTTTTGCTGAGAGCCGCAGTAAAATTNTATTTGGTTTGCGACGTTAAGACCGTCACTGAAATCTCGATCGTATAATGCCATTTATTCCAAACCCTTTTTTACGTTCACAAANAAACTGGACTGGATTTTTGTGTAGTGCATATTGTGCCTACGATATTTAAGATCGACATATGAATTTTTCGTGGTGACCTCCGGGCGAACTTTGCTTATAACATGTCTCGGGTGGACTGAAGTTTNATAATCCATGACTAAATAGGCTTGAGTGTGTNTCCGAGCGGAATTTCATGCTATCATCCGAAGCTACAATGGGAAAGAGAAAAGTCGGACTTCAATGGAAGAAATTTCCGTTGTTTTCCGGAGTCGGACGCAAAATCTTTGTGAAAGCCTCGAATGGTCCCTTTGTGCAATTCTTGCTTCCCGGGTGTGGTACACATTGCCAGAAAGCTCCTTTGTCTGCGAGTAATTGATTAACGCGGGGCCCGTTTAATTGAGGGGCCCGATAGAGCATTTGGTGCTTTTGTCGGAACGCTTGGCAAACATGAGTGGCCGTTCACTCNAAATGTCCTAAAGAGCGGGCCTTGACGCGCTAGAATATAAGCGATTGTTAATATTTTCTAAAAGCCCAATCATTCCGAGCAGAGGTACGCCCATACTGGTTTATTTGCGCCGGAACGCGCGCGTAGGTCGTGCAAATATTTGCTGGTAGATTAATCATTGAATGCGTTCGTTTGAAGGTCGCTTCATCTGGCCAACGATAAATTACGAAAGGCATCGTTTTTGTCATCCGACCGGCGATCCCACGACATGAGATATATTCGATTTGATAATATATTCGCCCTGCCCATCTGTAATAAAGCGGTTGATTCCTAATACCGATTCAGACATAAGGTTATTCCCATGTTGCACAATTCAACAACCTTTTTGACACTATGGACAATGGACATAGGCTACTAACNAGACATACGGACTATTTTATTCTAACACACCTGCCTTTAAAACAGTGTAAAACATATTTTGTGGTCCTGCGTCTACCAGGTATACTATAAGCCTATTTATACTCTCTAAATTTTCTTGTTATATAATTGCTTCCTCACCAGATNATNCCACATATGAGTTCACACTGCACACTCAAGTCTCTTCCAGTTAGTCTTGCTCACGCAGTCCCAGTGGTTCGGGATGCCTGTTCTGGGATCATTCCAGCTGTAACGTTGCTATTTGTAGGTTGTAGCAAACAATTTCCGTGTGTATTTTGACTTATTGAGTCCGGCAAATGTTTTTGGGTAAATAATTGCGTCTAACATTATACATAAATATCTTGCTTGCTTGTCAAATAGGAAAAGCAAACGACACTATTCCACTTTATGTCCGCATGTGGCTTGTCATCTCTGGTTGGTGTTCTGGCAAATATACTCCAAGTTTGATTTGGCTAACCCAAACAGGTNACATAAATACACATTTTTGGTTGTTTAGGAGAGATACTACTGCTTACTTTTCCTTATTCATGCTCGGACTNGGTTTACACGACTAACAAAATACTGTCCATGGAATCAATATAACACTGCGTTATTTAGTTAACAAAATTGTGGACAGTTTGATAGACCGGACTGTAGTCAGGGTCAACACCTTATAAGTGTTACTACCCGTATGATTACATTGGATTAATTTCGGTTTTAATGCATTGTAGAGGTGACAAATCCTGCCAAGTCAACATAATATTTGGCTCCATATTGTAGATGCCATATTTAACAACATATTTGAGGAGACATATTGACTGAGTTGAACAAGAAAAATTTTCCATATCAATGCTCCCTGTTTACTCGCAATACAAGACAAGCTAGAAATGTTTTCAGTGACATATTGACTTAAAACTATCTGTGACTAGTCAATTCAATGTAAACGTAACAATGCCGGCATAAGATTATTTATATAAATAACTGATCATAATTCNAGAGTACATATTACATACCCTTCGTTGACACATTTCCATCAACCTACAATGGAAATAAACAAGATCTTGCGTGTGGAATGATGGGGGTATGTGNACACTACATATATGCATGGACACCAGTCACTGATCATAATCATGTACAAATTAGCTGCAGCAGGTGACCAAATTCTGAACGTCAATATTAATTCAAGCAAGACTGCACACCATGGTCGATTGTCCGAATAAGTCGCGATTCCTAAAAATATCAGATTAATTTGAATTTGGAAAATCACAGAAAAAACACTTGATTAATAGTTGTCTCAAATCTGTAAGTGGGACGTGCGTAGTTATACGCTATATCCAGGCTGTATACCTGAATTTATAGAACATACTTTTTTATAGGCTTGCCAACATGGTTGTGNAATCGAAATGCATACGGGTTGTATATAGTCGGAAAATGTTAATATAATAGAAATAGTGGGTATAATTGAATAGGTGCGATTGAGTCCATATTGGAATATTATTTTACCAGTATCAAACCCTTGNTCCATCTTCCCCATGCGTTGCATAATTTCATGTGTCAGTTTTAATATCGCGACATTCATTCATTCTAATTTATCATATACCTTGTTCAATAAGCACTACACAGTGTCCATTGTGCAAAAGAGCATCAACTGAAATCGGCGTGTGTCATAGAATTCGCCAATAGTTACAGTCAAGTGCAATTGAAGGCTTACCTGCGACCGGACAGTAGCACATGGTGCNTCCGAAGTAATGGCACCATGAAATGACGGGTGAAATATTTTCCGCACGCTGACTGATTTTCAGCGCCCAGAGCCGCGGTAACCTCTTCTTGAACTTTCTGTCATGCTTACGTTAAGTTGTAAAGATNCACAAGCAACAGCGTGCGGGCGTGAATTTGTCAATTGTTCATTATGAACTACGCTAGATCATGGATTTCAGTGATACAAAATACGTTACAATCGCCGTGCCCATACGTACAATGGCAGATGCGAAGTGTTGAATGTTTTGCTATTGTTGCATCAACGTGGCGGTGGTGGAGAAAGGCATGNCATTCTTCGTAACATCAGAGCTACACTTGGAGAATGGGCAGAAGTTGACTAGCTGCGTCAGATAAATATTCGAAATTTGTAGTATCGCATTTCAAGCGTCACGTTATGAAATTTAAAACAGGTCGTAAATTTCCAACGTAAGTTTTCATATAATACTTGTTGTCGATAAAATATCGGGCAAGTTGAGGCATANCCATTANCTACCGCGCCGCCTGTGAGACTACAAGTCCCTCATATTTAGACATTAATTAGGATATGATCACCCTCGGATAGCAAATAGGGCGTCCAATACACAATACCAACGTACAGTGCTCCTGGTATCTCCTGATATTTTTTCTCTCGCACGGATAGAGTAGACGTTAAACATTAAATATCGCAATACCGCGTATCGAGAGATCTAACGTATAAATCGGCGAGCTGGTCCATCGCTCATATCGAAAAGGATTCGTCAACGTCGGCACTTAGTCCAAATTGTTTTTGTCGCGAGTCGTGAAAGGTCAGTGTACGAGAAATATACNGGATTTTTCNCTTCTGAATCAGCAGAGAAGATGCTCAATCCACCAAATGAACTTATGAACGGCGCGCGCTATTCNTATCAAAGCGCTTACGCCACAACAAGCATTCCAGGATCGTACGCTACGGGAGCCGCCAGTGCAGCCATGCAATTGCCAGTGTATACTGGTAATCAGTCAGGGATAAATCAAGGATTTCCAACAGGAAGTCTGAATTACGTTAATCATCCGGGAATTGGGCATACAGGAGCGGTAATGCCGCAAATATCCACAGGTATGAAGGCTCAGCCNTTACAGACTTCGCCATATCCGTCCATGACGCCAAATTTTGCGCTCAACGCGAACTTAGGAGTAGTCCCGGGGTCTCTTCCGGGCCCGCCTCGTCAGGATAAAGCATACCGTCGGAATTATACGCACGCAAAGCCCCCGTATAGTTACATATCTCTCATCACCATGGCGATTCAATCTAGCGAGAGCAAAATGATGACGCTTAGCGAAATTTATGGATGGATTATGGAGTTGTTTCCGTTTTACCGACAGAACCAACAGCGGTGGCAAAATTCAATAAGGCACAGCCTTTCATTCAACGACTGCTTCGTAAAAGTGCCCCGTTCGCCAGACAAACCAGGAAAAGGCTCTTACTGGTCACTTCATCCCGACGCCGGGAACATGTTCGAAAACGGATGCTACTTACGCAGACAGAAACGATTTAAATGCGAGAAGAGAGCAGCCATGAAGGCGGCGCAACGGAAACAAGGCGACGGACCGGACGACGATGAACAAGACGGCCAGGTACCAATGATGGATGTTTCGAAGCGAGAAATTTTAGCCGACCATCAAGCTGAGCAAATGACATTGGTAAATGGCGTGGACGGCGTGGATACGAAACCCTCTTTCGAGACACTACACCCGCCGACATCAGATTCGAATCTTCCTGTCGCGCAGGCTGACGAAAATAAGGAACATAACCCGCCAGCGGCAACACCAGTAGCCACACAAGAGCATATGGAGATGGACCGAAGAGTTACGCAGAACAGTGTGCAGGGCGAAGTAGCTTCCATGCTTCCTCCGCCGCATCAAATGATTCAACCCTATCCGGGGTACCCAACCGCCCATCACTTCCTTCNNCAGCCAAGCTTCACTTTGGCAGGCGATCCTTCTGGATTCGGGGCGCAGTACGCGCAAATGTCCAACGCTACCGCCGTGAAACCAGACCCTCAAGCGTTTGCGCATCCTTTCTCAATAAATAGCCTGGTCGGCGATCAGCACAGGCGGGATTTACACGCATACCAGGAGGCCGCTATGCAGTATTATCCCATGCAGAGCCTGCCACATGTATCGGTACCTAATTCGGGATTCCAATCGCCCACTGTCGCCGCACAGCAGCATTCATCTCAGTCGCCTGTCTCTACCGCGCCCCAACATAACCAACAAACCATGACGACGCAGCAATTGGAAACTGTGAACCTATCGAACATTAACGGCGACAGGACGGTGTTGACCGGTATGGCACCGCCGCCAGAGTCTTACTACCCAGTTTCTGTAACTTCAATGCCGTCTCACATACCCGAGACCAGCGGTACCGTGCAATGAGGTCACTCTAATTTAAACCTAACGTATTCATATACTGAGCTAAGCCATGTCTGGAATTATGAAGCGGTGTTCGGCGCCGTTTCAGGCTGCTACATTGGCTTGATCATACAAGACGTTTTCTGTCGGTAACATCGTTAAGTTTCAATTTATTTTCCTTTTCAATTACTTTTGTTTGTGTCTCCAGTCTCGATTGAAGCAATCAACTACTTTTTGTATCATTTTTTCAAACTGCAATTCACTGTAACAATATCAGTTGCGTTCNTTGTTTCGCGGTAAACAGGTGGGTTGAAGACATATTACAGTCAGCGAAAAGAACTGTGAGCACAGAGCGCTATAGGCCTAATATTGTTTTTGTTCGGTTGACGAAACGCCGAAATTCCGTTTTATCTCAGATACATTCTGTACAATGAATCGAACATTACAATTCGACGCCATTATGTTCCGTTTTGTCGTTCAACCGATTCGTGATCGCTCACGGGATGATAACTGATATTCTCTACATTGGTGACTGTTTGGCGTTTCGGGTCATTGACACAGAATCGAGTATTCCTTAACTTGGACGGGTGGAGATGATTTATGAAATAGTTGCTTATGAAATATCATCATTAAATCCCATAGGTAGCCATAGCCAAGATAACTCTTTGCGAATCTGAGGNCGTTAAAGACAGACACAGATTCTTTAGTGGTAATTTGCCAAATCGGTTTGCGGTAAAAGAGATATGTTCCTTTCGTGAGATGAAACGGCCTTCACATCACCTCTACATATCTAGATAGAAAGCCCACGAACTGAATCCGGAGCTGGTCAAAGTAGTTAGTACGCAAATCAAAGTACAAGTCGCGACGTCAACTACAAGAAGCAATAACTTCCAATGCATCAGCGGTTCTCAACCGGGGATCCGCGAAGCCTCTAAACTTGCAAAATGATTGAATAGTACAAGACAGTTTCGCTTTATTACTCTTACAACATCAACATAATGGCCGTCTGAAATGAAATATCCTACTGCGCAAACTCATTTTAATTGCCAAATTGCCAATAGCCTACTGATAAAAAACATATTGCCGTTTGGAGAGGTTTGTTGGGGTGATATACATAACCACTATCCCAGACCAACCTCAAAATGAGCTGCTGCATGAAAATGAATAGGATGGACGTTTATTTCAAGAAAGTCAGCTACAGAATTCGATGAAAAAATAAGCTGACATGACGTGATGACCAACACGCTTAAAAACGAGTGAAAGTTTTAGTACAGGGCCGGCCAACCCGTGGCCCGCGAGAAGGTAATTTCCGAAATTTCTAATATCATCAAAAATGGATTGCGCAGATTGTGAACTTGCAAGGCCAACCAAAAATTTGATTAGTCTGGCCGCAACACTTGAGATGTGATGGCTAAAATATCAGTTTCGACTCATTGACAGATCCATCAACCATTCATATATTGGTATGTCTTCGTAAACTACAATAAAGCAGAATAATTTTGCGATCGATTTATAAAGGTAAAAATTTTCTACAAGCTTAGCGCAATATGTTGTCACTCGATTTCTTGTTCTTAATATTGTTGCCCTTTTGTAAAAATTGAAGAACACCCAATGTATCAGATTGAGTCTAACTATATTAACGATTACGAGACAAAGTGTCGTTCAACATATGCGACCTTGCGTTTGCACTGGCAGTAAGACCGTCGACTATGAAACCTATAGGCACGAAATGATTGACGCATGTTGGTCGCAGCTTTCGATATCGATATGTCCATGCGCCGAATAGCCCAGTCCTCGCAAACTTAGCCCAGCGATATACAGCAGGTCCACAATATAATCAAGTGACAATATTATTGACCTATGAACTTCAAAAAATTTTCGCGATTCGCGCGGATATTAGCCCGCCCAAATGTTCGTCAATCGAATGTGGCCCGTTGGCTGAAAAGGTTGGCCAGCCCTGTTTTAGTAGATCCGAAGTTTTTACAAGCTCACGCCGAAATCTCAAATCTAAATGTGAAACTTGGCAGCATGGCGGACATTGATTCTTATANCGCAGTGGTTATCAATGTATGGGTGGATCGCAAGAGGTTAATAAAACTCAGATTTGGATTGCGGTCTAATATGCGCGACGTAGACAACGTTGTCGGTATGAAACGACACGAACGTAACAAGTACTCCAGCAGCACAAATACTGAGCTTCAATGCTGCCAACAATTGCTGCTGTTGAANNTTTTTTGGCTATTCTTACCAAGAAGCTATTTCGCATGGANAGGCAATTCCAACCAAAACCTANAAAACTACAAAAGTTTCAACATNAAGTGTCAAATTTTCCGTTTTAGTGCAAAATTTTCCGTTTCAAGTAAAAAAAAATATTCGCCCTACTAATTACGCTACAGAAGGCGCATGATTCGAAAAATATATTCAGTTACCGTGATACACGGGTACTTCGCCCAGTAATTACGACAATTTCGCTCGCCAAAGTGACGCAAACACATCCCAAAACTACTCTCTACTTTACAAAACACTAAATGTATAAAGTAAACAGTTTTCCCAAAAAGGCGTAAAGTAGAACCAATTTGGGCAATCTGAAAGAGTAGAGGTACTTTTTTAATGACCTCCTCCGCGTCAAACACATATGCGGCGCAGGTGAGAAATCGATTTATTTTCTGCCGGACGAATCTCGCACAGCGAGCTGTCACGGTCACTAACAAATCGCAATAGCGACACCTGGAGGCGCCGCAGACGTAACAAGTTGGGAGGTAGCGCTGAAACAAGGCCTCAGCCTTCGAAGTCCCCGCAGACAACATTTATCCTATAGAGGCCCATATTATTAAATTGCACGATCTGAAAATAATGAACGTGTACATCCCACCGAATCGAGCAATTTCACACGCTCTCTTCGAGCGATGCTTTGCGCAGTGCAACTCGAGAACGATCCTGTTGGCTGACTTCAATTCTCACCATCCAATATGGAGCAGTGGCGCCATCAATACGAATGGTCGTCATCTTTACTCAATAATAGACGATAATGACTTGGTTGTTATCAATGCAACAACGCCAACTCGTATTGATATTTCCGTATCGAGTACCACAAGGACTTCACTTTTAGACCTATGCATTGCATCCAGAGATATCGCCCCGAATGTTGTGACCTCGGTGACGGACGAACTATTGGGGAGCGATCATTTTGTTGTTATGAACGACTTGCAGTTATCCAGTCACGGGGATGATTTCCATTACCGGTCTTGGTCCTTCAAGAAAGCCAACTGGAACGTCTTTCAAGAGCTATGTTCGAAATACCTTTAAAATCTAGACGAGATAACTATAGAAAAGATCAGCAACTCGATAATCAAAGGAGGATCATACTTTCAGCTAGGGCTCTGGTTTAAATCATTTTGCCCTTGATTAAAATCGATTTTAAATAATTAAATAATTCAAATCAGGATTTTTTTGATTTTTTCGTTTTTTTTTACTCATAATAACAACAACATAACAAAAGAAAATGGGATGAATGACGACGACGCCAATCAAGGTGATGAAGAATAACGCTTAAACTTAAAT
>ATSW01102456.1:0-11242 GCA_000444245.1 Botryllus schlosseri | reverse complement strand
GATATATATATATATATATATATACATATATATTTAATTGTCCATAGGCGCCTAAATGGTAAGCGAAGAATGTTCCTTTCCTGACAATCGGAACCCCACAAGAGAAATGCCAACCTTCAGTGAAAATTTAATTGTCAGTGAAGAAATACCAATTTGAAATTGTGTGCGTCTTTTAGTTTAGTACGTTTGGGAGATTTCAATATCTTTCGACATAGCAGACAGGAGGTTACGAAACAATATCATGTTATGAAGGTATTACACCAAGGTAATTACACCTCTCGAATATGTTCAACTCTTATTTACGGGCCCAAGAGTTTCCAAGACACCTCATTCAGCTCTACCGGGAAATCTGATTACGTGAACAGGAAGGACAAAAAAAATTTGATAGCAACATATATGCAATTCCCGATCATATTGACCGATTCGATCATGAATTGTTGAAAACTTAAGGCGAACTAACGCGTCTCACTAAACAGTACAATAAATGATTGTAATAAGTAGCGGCAAACACGAACAACCTGATGGGGAGGGGGGTCTGGGGGTCGAAGCCCATCGGAAGTTTGGTTTATCATACTATAGGTGGCCCACGACCAACATTTTTTTTTCGGGGAGGAAGGGGTGCTGACGAAGTGCTGTTGTGGTCGTGGGTTTTATCATTAGGATCAAGTCGCTAACAGTGACTCCCAATTCCGATTAGGCAAATAAGTGCATACATAGTTCATAGTTTTATGGGAAAATCGACCCATTACTAATTATTAACATACGCGAAAGCTAATACCAAACCGCTATATGCAGGTTAAATTAAAAATATATTATAGTTATATAATATAATTCAACTATCTGTGCATAGTCGCACTGCTGCATCACCTCTAATTCGAAAGATCCCAGGCCTCAAGAGAAACCCGAGTCGTGATTTAATAATAATGAAGCAAATTCCAAAGTAGGCGTTTACAATTAAATCTCTTGTATTCGCCACAACGCATACGTAGCTCAGACGCCAGTATGCGACTAAAACAAAGGGAACAGCTTCTGTTTAAGGGTTTATAACTGTATTCAACCACCCTGTCATCGTATGATTACTAATTCCATTGTATGCGAATAACTGTGCAGCTAGTACAGTGGTCGGGAACCTTTTTCGTCCGAAGAGCCATATTGACCCAATATTTTCCATTTTAACTCCCAAAGAGCCATACATGTCAATCAACTATTGCGTCACAATTGAAAACTCGTGACGCCATGGTAGCACAAATTCGAAATCGCTGCATGGGATTCGTAGTTTGCAACTATTTCCTCGGTGATATCTCGTACTAATCATGCTAATCGTCTTATTTGAGTAATGAGTATACCAAACTTGAGTTAAAAAGATCTTTTGCAAGTTATATATTTTTAATCGTATTGCACTGAGTAGCCTGTGATATTTTTCAAAGCTCAAGACAATTAACATTTAGAATTCCAACAGACCTAGACAACAGTAAAAGTATGAATATACTTTTACGCGCTTTTTACATTTGATGCATATTTTGGTGTTGCATGTTATTCCTGATGGCCTTGTAGTCTGGTTGATATTTGTTGTTCATAAAAAATTTGAGACTTTCTTCAGTTCTACGAGATCGTAGATTCGTCTTGATGCGAGGACCCATGATGACATACGTAGGTGGAGAAAAACATTATCACTATACAGCAGTATACGTATACACTGTAATGTGTGATGTGTCATTGACGTGGGGTCAGGGGAGACAAGTGAGGCAGCGCCTCACCTGTCTACTAGATTTTGAACTTTTGACTACCAAATTGTTCGAAAATAAAGAGCGAAAGGAGAGGTATAAGGTACATGTGAGGCACGGCCGGGACATGCCTTACCTGCGATAGCGCAATTCGTCGTATATATCTTAGAATTTATAATAACTGATAGTGATCGAAAGTAACTGTCGCACTGATTCCGATTCTATTTCTGAATTCTCAACGTATTCAGCGATAACATAACGTTGCGCCACACGCCTATATTTTGACAGCGACTACAAAGCTACGTTATCAATCAATAAGGTGGATCGCTATGGCGTTGTTTGTATAATTTGAATGTGTAATTGTGAATGTCATTTCCACCCACGACAGTTAATTTCTTGCCGTAGATCAGGTGGAAAAGGTGTATTTGGAAACTGTATTGTGATACAGGCGCTGCCATGTCTCCTATAGTCTCTTCGATCAATCAACGTATCGTGCAATCCATGATTTCGTGCTGGGTATATCGAAATCCGGAGTGATATTGGTCGCCGGCTTACATTTGAGGATTTTGAAAAGGGGGTCCGAGCCCCAAACCCCAGGCCGTGTTTTTTTGGCATATGCCAAAACTGCCAAAAATAACTTATTTTTGGCATTTTGCGATTTTTATTTTTGGCAGTTTTGGCATCGTCCTCTAAGGGTGGAGGCCAAAAAGCTGAGTAAAAACATCCTGGATTTTTGCTTAATCTGCGAGTTCCAAGATCTCCCGATTTAGAAGTAGATGATCCGCACGCCAAAACATTGGATGTTCGTGCGAAGTTAGTAGATCTANAAATCCAGGATGTAGGACGCTNTTGCGTCAAAATGACGCAAAATGTANTGATCCGTGGAAGGTTGCCATGTCAACCCATNGACTTCGNAGTAAATATNGCTTCAATGNCAATGCTGATNGGAAATGTTGTCGATTTTGGTCATGTGNTATGAATGCCGTCGTTTCCTAGGNAGACTTATGAAATNGATTTGAAGCCACTTTGCAGCTTTAATGCATATTANTCTGTAGTTNATTCACAGTTATAAGTTCTAAAGACGGCANTGCAAACTGGTACTNTTGTTATCACTGTCTGTAGTATGGATATTTTGGACATCGTAGATNGCAGTTCGGACNACGAGAATACAATTGTTATGCCCAGGCATTACTTGGCAGACATATCGGACTCATTTGTAAAATACCCAGAAAATGAATTCGTTGACCGCTACAGATTTTACAAGGGAGCTACGGTAATTCTNTTGGACATGATTAAAGACAGCCCATGGTTGGATGTACGGTGCCAAGCTTTGCACCCCATGATGCAATTACTCTGTGCTCTCCGATTTTTTGCTACGGTCATTTTCAACAAACAGA
Source organism: Botryllus schlosseri (assembly GCA_000444245.1). Classification (NCBI taxonomy): domain Eukaryota; kingdom Metazoa; phylum Chordata; class Ascidiacea; order Stolidobranchia; family Styelidae; genus Botryllus; species Botryllus schlosseri. The sequence continues at coordinate 8,121 of ATSW01102456.1, read as the reverse complement.
TGCTGANTTGATTGGTGTGTAAGCCGGACAACTGCACGCCNAATNATCCACTGCATTTCTCGGGCATTATCAGAGAATAGAGAAAATTTATCCCACGATTGGATGATTCGTTACCAACNAAGAGTGATTTCTTTGACATANGTGGAGTTCCAAANGTCATCGGTTGCATTGATGGTACCCATATNCCAATAAAGTNCCCAGGTGGCTCTGTNCCAGAAAATTTATCGTTGCAGGAAAGGATATTTTTTCTTCGAACTGTCAAATGGACTGCAATGCCNAGNGAANACCGGTAGTGACTAATGCTGTTGTGCTGGGAGACAGAGGCTCTATGCTCTAAAAATGTACCTGATGACTCCATTAACAAATCCACAGCTTGCACAAGAAAAAAAAATACAGCTATATGNACTCAAAGACATGCATGCTGATCGAGCANTGCTTTTGCGTTCTGAAACAGCGTTTCCAGATGTTGCTAAATCCTATGNGAATGCANATCGAAAACACCNTCCTGGCAATCATTGCAACNATATGTTTGCACAATTTTGCTACAAAAANCAATGAGCCAGNTCCTGATATTGNAGTTNCTCCCGAGGAAGCTACGGATATAACATCTGAAGTTGGATACACTGACGCAATAGCCTATCTTGAAAATAAGATCAACACATATTTCTACTAANTATGTTTATTTTAANATTTTAACGAACACAGTAAACCGTGCTGGTGTAAAAATAATAAAGAGAATGAAATGTGCATGACTTCGTGGAATGAAAGATTNAACTACAATTGCACTGTAGGTAATAAACAAAGAGCAGTGTCCCATTATTTGTATTCAAATTGACNAATATGAATTGAAAAAAATGTACCAAAATATTTGCGCCNTCGACAANACCTATAAGGCGNGGAACACTTGGCAGGCNGGCACAATGAAATATTATAAAGNAATGTTGCATTTCAAAAAATGTNCACNGTCAATAATANCTATAAGCAATGTTCCCTCTAAGCTACTCACGTGNGCAAATGCGCAGTGCTGACATGGTCTCTGCGCACAGAAAATCCAAGTTGCGCACGAAAAAATCCGAAGTNATGACTTTTTTTACAGACGNTTACGCACTGTTGTCCAAGGGTNTGTGTAGTGAGTTGCTGAGTGTGCGCAAACTCGTCGAAAATTAGAGNGNACANTGCCTATAAGGCGAGGNACANTNCAGGCAGGCAGGCACAATGAAATATTATAAAGAAATGCTGCTTTTCAGAAAATGAGTATTCGGCTATTTACATAACTTGACAGGAAGGCACAATGAAATAATTGAACACAGAAATATTGCATTGCAGATGTCACTAATTCCTCAATTGTCCAAGTTCTAATCTATATTTTTGCATTTTTATCGCATGTTCTTCAATACGCATTTCGAATTCTTGCTTTCTGAAATATCTTTCTTCGTCTCTCATGTCTTTTCTTTCTTTGAGCTCCTCAATCTTCGACACCATCAGTTTAATTCTCAGCTCATTGTTTTTCTGAATTAAAAGAAGTTCATATTGACTCTGCGATGAGGTAGTAACGTATGATTAAACTTGCGATGAAGTAGTAACCTATGATTAAACTAAAACTTGTATTAGGAAGCCAATCACAAAGAAATCATTTGGAAATTCTCCCTGCCTTGTTGGCTGATATTTTTTCCTCTAATGGCTGATATCAATATCTGTTACCAAGTGGGTATCCATTCGATATGAGCGGTGAACCAATAATCGGTCAGTCTCTAGTCATTAAAAACTTGTGATTCTGCAACCAGCTGATCATAGTGCAGAATTGGTAGTTTTCATTGTATTGTATATGTATACTAGAGGCCGACTGATATTGGAGTTTTGGGCCGATACCGATAAAACCAATATCTAACCCCTTCACCGATAACCACTATAGCCTATATTCAAATTGTGTGGAATACCTTAAAATGCGCATTTGAAAACCTTCAGGGCATCTATTTGAACAGCTTTACAGCCAATGCTATACTTGGACAGGAAATAAACTAGAAAGGCTGTATCAGGACACCTGTAAAGTGTAATATATGTGAAATATATCAATATTCTCAGTCTAGTGGTCAAAGATTATAGTTTATGGACTTCCTATCACCATGCTGTGACCTCACGAAAACTGCCCATATATATTCATTTCCAATGGCCGATACCAATAATTCTTTCAAAGAGTGATATCGAGTCTATATTATCGGCAAAGCGATATAATTGGTCAGGCTCCATTGTATACCATCTTATATCAATTGTTACAGGATTGTAACTATGTGTATTGCACTGGTAATCAGCAATCTTTTGAGCAGTCAAACACCATTTCCAACTCTATCGTTCGCAGATACACTTCACTAGCAAACTCAGTACAATGTGGGAATTTTTTACATAACAATAGTTGGGGCAGTGGAGCAAAAGTTTGCCAAACTGCAAGATTGTATATTTTGAAATATCAAGCCGACATGAAATTCAAATGAGTTTAAGCTACATACCAGGTGGCAGATCGGCAGATCACTTGTCTTTGTCACGCATGTTGACTGCGATTCCATGTAGCTTGTTTCTGGAAAACATGTGAATGTTTCAGAAGGATTTGAGGCTTTACGTATGTTTACATATGCACAATGCACATGCATACTTGCCAGTATGGTGGAAAATACTGAAACCGATCATTTGGCGACTAGCAAAAAATCTCATTATAAAATCGCTGAATGTTATGACAAGAACGTTTGATATCGTGAATGCATTCCCTTGAATACACCAGTGGATAAGAATTCGATATAATATACATCTACACTCATACAATTGATATGTTAGCAAAAAGTAGTGATGAAAATAACAAGAGTTGCCTCTGACACGAACCGATCATCATCATGGGGAACACTTCTCGATGCGGTCAATACATCGAACAAGTTCTCATTACTCTCTCGCAATATAACTTACATGATTGATTTTCTGCAGTAACTACAGACAATACGGTGGAATCACTTTTAAAATGATGTTCAAGTGGCTGATCCTATGATGGTATGACAGCTCTATAACCATTAATTTACTGATATGCGCCACATTATGGATATAATCAATGTCTACAAATTTACCTTGAAATAAATAGCACCATCACCGGGTCAGATACCATATCTTCAGTCACTCTTCCAATTGAATGTTCTGAAAGCCTTAACAGGCATTTTCAGTTTGGGCACTTTCTGTTGTTTTGAAGCAACCTTCAATTACTGTTCTGTTCTTTTGCCATGTTTGGCGATGTAGCATTTCACGGCTTGGTTGATTGTATCCAATGCAAGAGAACGGCGGAACTCATTTATTACATAATTTGTATGCAATTATCATTATCATTAAACATTCTGTAATAACATGATCATCAGTCAATAAGAAGCACAATTGAGTACCGGTAACAAAATATCGTCAACATGCGATCTTCACTATCTTTATAACGAACCTCAGATAAGCAATTCCAATCTACAATGTCCTAACTATTACAAACCTCGCCAAATTTATATGCTTGTGTACCTTAATCGAGACTTTAATCCTGGTGGCGACCAGGATCAAGAAGCAGCAGTCTATACTCAGCTGGTTGTGGCAGAATCTTACTAATCTACCTTTCTGGTCCGCAGAAAATCCAGCAACGTGCAAAATCGCCAGATCTATTATTTGATCTATATTTTTGGCCTCCACCCTAAAAAACAAGAGAGTTGGCCGTGCATGGAATCTCAGTAATTGTATTTTTAATAAAGTTTCTATGAACGTGGCTAGTCTTCTGCTTCTTGTTGCGAGCGATACGAGATATCGTATGAAAGATTAAAGGTGTCCACAGACAGAAGAAATATCTGTAACTGTAATTCTCGTTTGTAATCATTTTGGGGAGGCATAATTTGAGATACCCGAAAAGATCAGCTAACGGTACTCGACTAGAATCATCAGAATTGGTCGTCAATTTGGATTCATGTATTCGAATCGGTATGACAACAGTTCGAGTAACAATTAACGACGGTGATATAGAGTAGCCTACATTCGAGTAAGGCGCACTGATACATATATAATATGAGGCAGTCAGCGGCGACAGCCACTTCATATCATTGTTCGACGACATTAGAATGTGATGTGAAATAAAATGGCATTCGAAGCATATTTCAACATAAGTTACATTTTTCTCAAGGTACCAACTGTTATCAAATGATAATCCAAATTGATTTCTAGTCCGCTCTAGCTCCAATTCAGTATAGTTATTTGGCTGATCTGATCTGACCACCTGTGACGAGGGTATATCACGCGAACATGAAAAACCGAACGTCGTCTTCGTCATCTCAGCAAACGGCAGACGTACATCAACCTCCGTCATCCCTGCACGGACCGACGAATAACATCGTTGAGAGTAGTGTACAGACTCAAAATAAAAGTCTACTGCTACATGAAAATATGAATGCAATACGTGTCATGGGAATTACTGAGGTCGTGTTAGGATCGATCTCCTTTACTCTTGGAATCGTCATGGTGACAATTGAATCCAATCAAATCGGCGAACTTCGTAATGTTAATGCGTCCAGCACAGCCCTGCTCGCATTATTTGCTATCGGAGTAAGTTCGCAAGGACTTTGGTGTGGGGTCATGGCACTTATCACAGGTATTATAGGGATTAAGGTAAAACAACACGGTACCAGATGTCTTCATATCACGAGCATGCTCTTCACCATGATATGTTCTTTCATCGCGTTAGCAGCTTTAATCATCTCAAGCATGATGATGATATTTGTATCATTTTCATTCATATCGGTTACTGCAGTCGGGATTCACGCAACGCTGTCTGTTATCAATATCGTGACACTAATTGTGACAGTAGTACACGCTTGTTTTTGCTGTACAGGCGCGTGCTACCAGCGTACCTCTGAGGGCAATCGGGCGATTCCGCATTTGCCACAGCACAATGCTGGCTTCGTACAAGACAACGCCGACCCCACCAGCCATTCACGGGGAATATTGCCTTATGCTCAATCCGTACCTCTAAGCTCAACGGTAGACAACAAGCCTATTAACGCTGAGTCGCAGCCTACCACATACGAGGAGCCTATTAATGTGACATGGGTCTTGTCAAATTCACATCGCACTGGTTACAAAGCACCAAACCTAACTTTTACTATTGGGGAGAATGCGATAACACCGTATCCTCCGTATACTCCTTACGAACAAAGCAATCGAACAGAGCCAGAACCTGACCGAAATCCAAGTACTGCACACCAACGGCCATTGGCAACACCAACAGTTGTCTCACCGGTTAGACACATGGCAATGACAGGCGATGACGGTTATGTAGAACCGAATCAAATCGAATATGGACAAGTTCCTGATGCCGGATGCCGAGATTCGAATCAAGTTTCAGAGACTTCTCCATCTCGTCGCGGAGAGTCTGAGAGGTCTGCACTGAATACCGTCGCCGCATATTCGAGTCTGACTTGAAGAATATATTGGTAGCATTTCTGGTAATAAACGTGACATCTGCAGGGCGGCCGATTTCCCGAATTCACAGGTATTCTTTGTGTAATGTTTGGTAGTTTTTGACTCTATAATTATTATCCTTATATTCTGTGTAGGGTAGGATATTTATCCGTAGTACTAAAATCTAAATGTCCTACCGTTACTGTTATCTTCGAGAAAACGGACTAGGTTCGCGAATAAAAAACATACACAGCTACACTGCCTTATTTTCATCCTGTCATAGCACATGTGCACCCTATTAACCCAATTACTCCTCTCATGCGCCTTTCAATTAGTATCAATCGCGTCTGTATCTGTTTCATCTTCTATTATGAAACACGCCGTAAAAGAAGCGACGTGCAAGTGCCGAGAATCAAATCCGGGTCTCCAGCGCTGATAGCGATGGTCACTACACCAACTTCCCTTACTGGGCAAAATAACCTCTGTATCACGTGTGAAAACCCAAGTTCTCGATGTATTGACGATTAATATTTTCCGGCTGTGACGCTTTTCTTTGTTTGCTGGTCTTCGGTTTTGGTTCGGTTGCGGTGAGAACTGCTAAGCAGTTGCTGCTTTTTAATTAAATGTTAGTAGGATAATTCGACCGGAGTCTGTGGCTGTATAAAATGCAATTTAGTATATGAAATAATCGGACTATTGAATTATTCGAAGAGGGACGCTACAAATTTTGCGAGCACTGCGGGACATAGGCATACTGTACGAATTTAGAGCTATTGGAATAACGGCGACGCTACGGTAGCCTACTGGGAAGATGACGAAAACCAGTAGAAAGACCAAGCGCAAATCTATTGAAAAGTATGAGGCCAACGAACAAGAATTTGAAGGACAATATTCTGCCGTCGTCAGTCTTAGTGGGAGAATGGACGAAATATCTAAACATAAAGATTGCACCACAAGAAGAAAGGCTATTGGAAACAGGGGCTCGTCTGAATAATAGAATCGAGTGTCTTGAACAAGGACTGACCGAGATTATGACTTTTAGTCGGACGGTGACAGACCCTATAGATTGGCAGCTCAACCTGCCGCTGCTACTACTGAACACGAGTCGGTTGAAGAAGAACAGGAAATTGCGGCTTCGTCAGAGCCGGTTGTCGAAAACTTCCCAGAACCAGTCAGTCCGTCATCAGGGAAGCCAGCCGTAAGTGATGATGTTTCTATTTCTAATAATTTAGCCCAATCATGTAGCAACATCTGACCAATACTTCTGATCGTTGTAGACCTAAACGGCCGCAATTGTTTGACGGAACTAGCTCTTGTAATAATACAAGTGATGACCGAAGATTCGATATTATACATATATGTTTAATTGTCCATAGGCGCCTAAGTGGCTGGCGCCGAATGTTCCTGTCCTGGCGATCTGAACCCCACAAGACTAATGCCATCTCGCAGGAAAAAATTCTTTGGCAGTAAAGATATACCAATTTTATATCGTATGCGCTTTTTAGTTTAGTAAATTTTGGCGAGTTCAATATCTTTTGACATAGCAGATAGGAGGTCACGAAATAGCATCAGTAACGAAATCTTCATACCCACGGGTCCGCCCGAAGATGTTTAATTAATATTATTTAGGGGTCCTACCTTTTCCAACACATCTCACTCAGCTCTACCGGTAGATCTGACTACGTGAACAGAGAGAGGATATAAAATTGATAGCAATATATATGCAATTCCCGATCATATTGACCGATTCAACCATGAATTATAGAATTTTTTTCAGACATCAGCTAACTCACTGAACAGTACACCCAGTGTAGCTGAAAAGTCGCGGGAAAACGTGTAAAGCTTGAGGGGGTTATGAGGAGCGAAGCCCCCATAAGTTTGGTTTATCACCCTATGGGAGGGTCCAAGACCAATGTAATGAGAGGGTGCTGACGAAGTGCTGTTACGGTCCGACCAATAGGATGACTATGAAAATGGCTACGAATTAGCGACTTGTATGCTTGGGCAAACTCTTGACATACTCTCTGAGCTAGCACACGGAGATCGGAACAACTATGTTGTGATAGTCGTGGCGGATCTGCAGAATTTCTTCAATCCTACTCGGAGAGAAACAGCCTACCGGACGATGTTTGAGAACAGGATACAACAAAATGCCGAAACTCCCATGCAGTATGGAGCCGCTTCTTAGTTACTAGCAAACAAAAGCATTTTAATCGCTGGATTTGCCTGGGCGGGACGTGATGTGGAAGACGCAGGTTCTCAGGGGAATTGCTGACAGCAAAATGTACAAGCTTGTTGCCATGCAGCGGTGGAATTCACTAGAAGATGTAAAAGCACTCGCCACGCAATACCATTTTCTAGACCAGAGATGGGAAAATATTTTTCTCTGCGGGCCGAATGAGTAACAGGGAATACGTTGGTGGGGTGAGTCAAAATGTTTAGCTATATATTCTCCAGCGTAATAATTTTATTTCCAAAATGAATTGCATTAATATTAAATGCTGGTCAGTGGATTCGTTGATATTAGATCTCGGTGGGCAATTAATTTACTCCGCGGGCCAAATAAGATATAAAAAATTAGTTGGCGGGCCAAGTGAAAAATTTCAATTATATTCTCTACCGTATTTTGATTTTATTTATAAATTACATTGGTAATGAATCTGAGAC
>ATSW01102443.1:0-13889 GCA_000444245.1 Botryllus schlosseri | reverse complement strand
GTCTCAGAACGATATCAATTTCATTGATCGGTTACATAAGCATCATTCGCTGACTACCTACAAGTAGCGTATTTCGCTCTTGATGTTGTGTGATTGCGGGTCAAGAAGCTCACAGAAGAGAGTCACTAAATATCCACAAACAGAAAGCTGGATATTTCGGACAAACTTTTGTTACAAAGCAGGTAAAATTTTCGATATTGTCAAGTTGCATGCTCGTTTAGTGTTGATTTTCTATGCTGCCAGCGCCATGCATAGAGTTGCCCGCAGTTGAAATGCACCAAGAATCAACCATAATGACGGGAAAAATTTTATTACATAAAAAAAGGTTCACAGTGCAGAACCTACCAAGGTTCGTTTGTGAACGTGAACCTCTAAATTTCGGAGGTTCACACACAGAACGCGAACGTGAACCTCACTTTCACACCATTCCAAGTTTTTACCTTTTTCGTCTATTACAATACCATTATAGGCTCGTAAGTGAATAAAGACTTTAATACCTTCCAAACATTTCTGTTGGTATTTCTAACACTGTATGATCATTTGTAGCAGTTGCTCTATGAAGTACGGGAACAGAAATGAAAAGCATTTGATCCGTTTACAATATCATCTATATCAGTGATTCCCAATGTGGGCCCCAGCACCCCCTGGGGGCGTTCGCGGGCGTGAAGGGGGCGCTGGACATGAAATGAGCGATTGGGGGCGCTGACTATAAAATTGAGCGCTGAGAGCAAATGGAGGCCGTGTGGGTCTAGAGGGAAACTTCTGCATAGTGTTAGCAGCTAAATATGCAGTAAAATTGCAAGATCTATTCACTCAGGGCAATTTAGGGGTGTCCTTATATTTAATCACATGTACCGGAAGAGTCTATTGTGACTTGCCAATGTTGATCTTGCCCATCAATGCAGTGCATTAGCAGTCGGTAGAATCCCTAGAAAGCGTGGTTCATTGTGTGCTGTGAGAACTGCGAAGTATCTTAGTAGTTCTTGCTCACTGCAAGGTGTGACGGCTTTTTGGGAGACTGTTTTGCGTGATTTTAATCTCTGCTTCAAACGATCGTGGATCATCCACAGTGCTGCGATCGAGGCCTTCGACACGACGTTCTGGTTGCGAGAAACGATATCCCTTCTGGGCTAGGTTACTTGATGGGCACATTCTCGGAAAATCATGAATAGTATATTTCCATTCTTAGTAATAATAAAACCTGATAAAGATGATCCGGATTCAGTGATAAGCTCGTGATATTTCACCGAAATTTTGCGAGACGTGAATTGTTCCAATTCTCAAGCTTGCATGAGATGCCGGCCCAGCTCGAATACCCGATTTTGATGGAGAAGCCTAAATCAATCATCTTAGAAAACTCTCTTAAGGTGTGGTGATTTGATTTCAGAATATATTCCAAATAGAAATTCCATACCGGATTATCAATCCATTCTGTATAGTTTTCGAGCATAAAATGATTGAGGAGCTGATTACATTGTTGGCTGGTGTAAGTAGAACAATTTTCAGTTTAAAATGTTCAATATCTCCAATCAATCGTTTTGTATACACTATTAATCCAAATAGAAATACTTTCGCTGGGGTCGTGCTGACTTTTTTGTCGTTGCCCTGCCCCGCTCATATTTGATGGGACGTGTCTTCAGTGCCGTGACAAGGTTTCTGACTCACAGCAGAAACCGACTTGACGGTACGGGACGTGGAGACTGGGAATTTAGAATGAGATTGTTCTAATCAAAACTCAAACCCAATATGACGAGGATGATGATAATAATACACCGGCTTGATCCGTCTCATTATTAGCTGCAGAACAGCTGCATTATTAGCTGCAGAACAACTTACGTTTGATTTAGGAGCGGTGAGGAAGTTGGCGGGCGCTGGCACTTTATTCGTTGTCCAGGAGGTGGTAGCTCAGAAAAGTTTGGGAAACACTGTTCTATATAAACATTATCCGGTAAGTACTGATATATTGGCACGCGAAATATGAGTAGAGAGGGGAATATATCTATCTGAAATTTTATGTGAAAAGTTTTAGGCCATACAAATCGTCCAATAAATTTTCACGTGTACGATAGGATCGGTTCTACGAGCTGCCTTTTCTTGCACCATGCACTTCCCGAAATTGTAGTGATTTCATGGGTAGAAGATGTCTTCGTGAAATGGTATTTCAATTTCGGGTAACTCGAGACGCTCGTGGATATAATCGACGTTGTGAACGCAAATTTCGGAATCGCACTTCCTCGATCTTTCATATGAACCTCTGCAAAACCCCTCAATCCCCATCTGCAAAAGAGACACTCTGATTAATTGCTACAGTTTGCCGATATCAATTGGAGGACGGCGAATACTGTTAAGTCCGCGGTATTGGAATCAATATTTATCGGATATGAAATGGTAGTCGATGTGATTTGTAACAACACTGTGAACCTGTAATTTATGTATTCTCACCGTAGTGCTGGATTTAATTGGGTTTGCCTCGCTCTCCCGGCAACATGCGATATTCACAGATATGTCAGTTAAAATATTCAACTGGTTGTAAAACTTGGCGTCAGTTGATTTGCTAGCCACACAAAGCAATACAACGTCCCCATATCCCTAATCGCACACGTGGATTATGTGTGTGTACGTTAGTCTCGGGCCCGATAGTTATGAGCCCGTTCCCGTGGTTACTGTACCAGCCTTGATTTTGATCCCGAGAATAGCACGTATAATATTGAGGTCGTTAATTAGTGAGTGGTATTCGGGCGGGAAATATTCAAATGGTCTGGTCCGAACCGGAAAAGTCCTACTGAACGTAAACTTATGGTGCACCCATATCATTATTACAACCACTGGCGGCCCGTCCTATAGGGCAACTGGGGCATTGCCTCACCTAAAATTCTGTTCTATAACAATGATTTACTATTTACATACGCACAGCAATCAATATATACCGAAATCACTGCGAAAATCGCATTTTTCTTATGCTTTCGCTTGTAAATGCCTGAATAGTGTATATACCCACATTAGGGTTGCCATACGTCCGGAATTTCCCGGACATGTCCGGAATTTCACTGTTAAAACTGCGTCCGGGAGGAATTACCAAAATATACCTAAATGTCCGGAATTTTGAAGGCTTGAAGAAGGTTCATAATTTTTTCCTAAATAAACATAGACAATATTATTTTTGGGCAGATTTATGCGACATGAAATTTTTCTTCGCGCTTGGCGCGATTTAGTATCACAGATATTGGTTTTAATATGTGACTACCACCCCCGCAAAAACTGCGATCAAAAAGAAATAAAAATAACATTATTTTACAGAAATAAGTCGCAATTACGGGATAACGGTATATTCATCGAGTCGGTTTCGGCTGTTAGGATGCTTTATTCAAAGATAGTGGTTCTAAACCTGGGGGGTAGTTTGCCTTTGTTCTGGGGTTCGGCGATATGTTGAACGTAATCAGCTTCCAAAATAGACTGTGATTAAGTCTGGGCATATTTGCCGCCCTTTAATTTGTAATCAGCTTATTAAATTTTGAGCTGGCCACGGAACATTTTCAAATTCGAAATCGAGTCACGACCATAAAAAGTGAGAATCCACCGAATGTGCGGTGTTTACATAGCTCAGTGGTGTAGTGTGCACCGGCTTTAGGCTGGTAAATAATCTTATCGATGTGACATGAACACGACGATGTACAAGATATACAGTTGTACACGATGTACAATTACTCCTTGCATTTCTGAAGTCATAATCCTCCACCACCTCTATACCGCTAACTCTGATCATGTGGGCGGCGAGAGGATCAAATTATATAGTAATATATGGAATAACCAATATTATTGACATAATTCATTCAAATCATTGAACGATCAGATGCATATGGTAACCAGATGCATATAGTAAACCCCCAGAAATTGCATCGATTAGGCCTACTTTGCGGTGGGCCCAAGATTAGTGTTTATTTGGGGGGAAGGAGGCTGAAAAAATGTGACTTCGGCCCTGGTTACAACTTATAACACACAACCGCATACTCCTGAAACGCATCGTGACTACCTTCAGTCGATAGACCAAGCGTTGCTCGTGTGACGTCATATTGATCGACAATGTGCTCATACTAGTGGGCACTAAAGAGCGTCTGGAATTTGTGTTACAAAAATATGGTAACCTAACCTACATAAGTCTCTGCGAAAATCAAATCATCTTCTGTGTTTTCACCAGAGGTGGTCAGTAACGAAGTACTTCTACTTTTTGGAAGTACTCAAGTAGTTTTCCTCTACTTCTGGTACTTACTCAAGTAGATCTGATTTTCTCAACTTCTACTTCTACTTCATAATATTTTGTGATCTACTTACTTACTTTTCGCTATTTTCAGTTTGTCAAGTAGAAGTAGTCTAATCCCCCAATACGAAAGAGAGGCTGCGAAATTTCGGGGCTGTTTTCACGGAGTACCAACATTTCATATTCATAAAAGTCAAGTAAAGCCCAGAAATTTCGTTGCGCTTCGCGCACAGTAGTTATGGAGTGACAAATATGTTTTCACGAAATTATCAGTGAATCTAATTCAGGTACCGGATTGCTTGGTTCCGCTCTCACCGTATTGTCGCCCATATCAAATATTTCTCCACTGTATATATGGCCCACCACAACGTTTGAAACTACCGTTACGGAATCTAGCAATTACCTATCATTTCGTAATCTAGCAGCCCATGACGTGTCCTGCTAATCTGGAAATTCCGGCTTTTTTTAACGTTACACCTGTTTCAACAGATCACCTTGGAAGCTTTTTGGACAAAAGGCATGAAATATATTTTCCACTTTTTAGAAGTGGTATTTGTATTTCACTTTCAATTCCGAGTATCATACTTTGAATTCTAATTACTTTCAGTTCTTTTGACTGCAGAACATACATGTTGAAGCATAAAAACAAGCGTAATATTTTCCGAAAATGAAGCAACACTAAATATAACTTTTATGAACCACAATATTTATTATTAACGTAAACTAATCGGGTAAAGTGTTGAAACCGTATCCGATGCAACTTCTCCGTATTGCTCTTTGCCTAAACTTGGAGCCTTACAATATGGGATAGGGCGCCATACCATGATATTCTCAAAAAAGGGGTCTTCTAGTAAACAAAGGGTTAGTATCGCATTTTCATATCCTTACTATATTTTACATCCCATGATGCGAAAGAATGCTTATTCTGTCGAAAATTGATACCTACTGGGATGCATCAATACGAGTCAAGCTCTCTGCACCTTCCGCATAGCTCAATATGCAGCTTTTGACAGTCCATGCAAACGAATTAAGACTGTTTTCAAAACTACTTACTTACTTGAGTAGATTTAAAGTCACTAAAATCTACTTCTACTTCAAGTAGTTTTAGGTGGCTTATGAATGAAGTACTTCTACTCGTACTTGAGTAGATTTTTTCGTCGCTACTTCCACTTCTACTTGAGTAGCATTCTTGGCTACTTTGACCACCTCTGGTTTTCACTTTGTAAATGCCTAGACAGGCATGCCTGGGTAGCGCTCATAAGAAGTATTCCCTGTCTGTTCTCACAAAGCCACTCACTATAAAGAAACTGTGATTTACTCTCTCTATTCATAATATTACCGAACAAGTGGGGCAACTTGGCGAGTTGCCCTGTCAGTGTGATCTAACAATAGTATGTACATCTGAACTCTGTTACCGTCCTATGCGTTGAGTCGATCTTTGCTGGTATAGGTCGATTTTGACGGTGTTTCGCATCATGATAATTCTTGAAACTTGGCATGTCATGTCATGTCATGTCGTGATGGTGGTATTTAACACTGCTTCAAGTTTCAGAGTTTCCACTCTAGGATTAGGGAAGTAATTTCGTTACCGAAGTTGACGGTGTGCTGATCCGTGATGTATCGCAAACAGATTTTACTCAAAAGCCGGTAATGGTCTCCATTGACTTTGACGATGTTGCATACCGAGATCAGTCATAATATTTGTCACGGTATGTCTTAATTTTAATATAGAACGCTGTGCCAAGTTTTAAGTTTGTCACTGGACTAGGTGGATGGTGATTCCGTTTCCTATGTCGAATGAGAGCTTACTCGTCATTTACTATTAACAGATTTTACGCAAAAACCGGTATTGGTCTCTATTCATTTTAAGGATACTCCATACCTAGATCTGTCATTAGCTTTTGCAAGGTATGTCTTGATTTCAATATCGAACGCTGTGCCAAATCTCAACGTTCACAATCAATGATTACGGTAGTAATTTTGTTATCGAGGTCGAGTATGGTAGAGATGTGCGCTGATCTGACACTAACCTACCGTATTGCATTTTGTCTGCGACCACTACGAAATCACATTTCAACGTCGGAATACACCCTTGTGACGTCATCTAGACAACAATCAACGCGTGCACCTCTTGCCTCACCACCCGATATTGTCACGAGCCGCCACTGAATACAACCTTTAAAATGTAGTGGCGTCAGACCATGAAAATACCCTAAATGGGGCGCTGGACGAAAATAGTATAAGAACCACTGTATGTAGGCGAAATAAAGACACCCATACATAGGTAGATGTCGCCTAAATAACCCCTCAGACAACGCCCGAAGAGTGGTACAAGCATATTTCAATCTGACTATATTCCCATATATAGGCCAACTAATATGGGCAATTTGACGCGAACAAGAAAGACATTATACTCACGAATCCCCCCGTTAAACATCTTCTCGTAGAATATGACATCCCTACACATAATGAGGTTCCTTGGCACGGAGACCAGGGTCCCCAATTGCCCCATGATCCACCTATACAATGTACATAACGGTATGTCAGAATATTTTTGCCTGTAACTCCAGCCTCAGCAAATCACGCTGCACCGACCTCCACACCGAGGTAATTCACAGACACTTGGCTTTTTCCCTGATCCAGGTTTGCATTTTGAAAGGTTACCGGTGATCTTCCCCATATTATCCTTGCACTGTCTAGATCCTAATGCCAGATCCACATGTAACGCTGCAAGATGATTCACGACCCCAAGGACCCCACGAGTATCGTACTGCAAGTATAGAACAAAATAGTGACATATACAGCTTTGCACAATGCTTCCTGAATTCGCACTTGCTGTGCAATCCGTCAAATCTAGGCAGTCTCTTTTTCTGGTCGAAAGACCGAACCCGCAGAATTTGACATCGGCCGTACTTCCATCGCTTGCTTTACATCTTCGTCGATCAGTACGCTCCGCATTTCCGCAGGTTTTGCTGCAGCTTCCGGTCGTCCAATCGCTCCAAGAGTATGCTAAAATGCGTGGTGTCTTTTTCATTTACCGATTGTGACATTTGTCCTGAATCCGAGTGGGAAATTGCAAATCGAATTACACGCTTCATGATAATATTAAGATTTTGGTTGCTACCACGCTTTATAATTTAGTAATAACTAAAACATTGTCTTGCAAGTGGACGTTAAACACGGTGTGAAAGCAACCAACGATTTAATATTTTCTTTTTCGTCTGCTATAGGTTCAACGAATTATTCAACGCTCCATGATGCCTGATTTAGTTCTGGTTCAAAATGCTAAGCATCAGTATCAGTGGACAATGGCAACGGTAAAGAGTAAACATAGCCTACCACAAAGAAAAATACATACATGCTATGCCAACGCCATAAAAAGCCACTTGTAATTTATTTTGTAGTTAACACTACTACTGATTTTAAAAAACAACTAGTCTATACAAACGTTATGTGCTAGTGTTTTGATTGAGATATCATCAGTCCTGTAAATTTAAGGGTCCCCGCGTTTGATAACTATTTGGAAGCAGGGTTGTAACCAATGTTCCCTCTTATTTTTGACGAGTGCGCACACTCACCAACTCGCTGCGCAGACCCTTGGACTACAGTGTGTAACGACTAAAAAAAAGGTCATCACTTCGGATTTTTTATGCGCAACTTGGATTTTCTGTGCGCAGAGACCGTCTCAGCTCTGCGCATTTGCGCACGTACGCAGCTTAGGGGGAACATTGGTTGTAACCAAGTCACATGGTTCCGAGTCACCAGTCAATCTTACTTTTGTGGTTTTGACTCGAGTCAAGTCGAGTCATTTTCAATTCATCACCGAGTCGAGTCCGAGTCCAAGTCACCGTTATAGGGTGAAGTCCGAGTCATAGTTTTGTGACTCGAGTCTGCGTCCAAGTCACAGTATTGAAGTCATGTTCAACTTATGTTTTCAATCCTACTTGGGTGATATCGAATTCCTTGTTTGCCAAACATGCTTATTTTGTCCCTATCAGAGTCTTGGCACATGTTTATTTAGGCAGATAACGGAAAGTTCCTGGCCTCATTTACCGATGCTACAGATAGACGAGACAGGCCGCCAATATGATAACTTTACTGATCTTAGAACTTTAAATCAAATATCTGTCTTGTCAGTCTGATACATCACAAATACAAGCTTTCAGTTTTTATTACGAGCACATCGACGACTGCTCACAAATAGCTTATAGAGAACCAACGAATTTACGTCTACATAGCCTACTATCTGATAGAGAACCAACGAATTCACGTCTAGATACCAGCTGATGGAGAATCAACAGATGCATGTTTATGTGGAGGTACAGTTTTTCTTTCACATTATCATGTGCTTGACTAAAAAAAGTTAACTTTACTGCTCTGCTCCCGAAATAGCCGCCGGGGCGTTACTTCAGTACTGATTTACTGTATCTTTGTCGAATTCGCCTAACAAAAATTCTCAAAAAAGAGGACAAAATCTCAAAAATTAGGCTACTTCTTAAAATTGTTAGATTGCCTAAAACAGGGCTGGCCAACCTTTTCAGCCAAAGGGCCACATTCGATTGACGAACTATTGCGCGGGCCACTAGCCGCGCGAAGCGCGAAATTTTGATGAAGTTTATAGGTCAATAATATTGTCACTTGACTATATTGCGGGCCTGCTGTATATCGCTGGGCTAAGTTTGCGAGGACTGGGCTATTCGGCGCATGGACATATCGATATCGAAAGCTGCGACCAACATGCGTCAATCATTTCGTGCCTAGGTTTCATAGTCGACGGTCTTACTGCGAGCCTAAACGCAATGTCGCATAGGCTATGTTGAACGACACTTTGTCTCGTAATCGCGAATATAGTTAGACTCAATCTGATACATTAGGTATTCTTCCATTTTCACAAAAGGGCAACAATATTGAAAACAAGAAATCGAGTGACAACATGTTGCACCAAGCCTGAAGAAAAATTTTACCTTTGATAAATCTATCGCAAATTATTCTGCTTTATTATAGTGTACGAAGATATACCAATATGTGAATGGCTGATGGATCTGTCAATGCGTCGGAACTGATATTTCAATCATCACATCTCAAGTGTTGCGGCAAGACTAATCAAATTTTTCGTTCGCCTTGCAAGTTCATAATCTGTGCAATCCATTTTTAATGATATTAGAAATTTCGGAAATTACCTCGAGGGCCACAGGTTGGCCGGCCCTGGCCTAAAAGAACTAAAATTTTGGTCAATTCCAACCAGTAGAAAGCAATGCTATGAGAAAGAATTTGGATTATTCACAAATAGAAATTTTCGAATTTTACCGACTACCTCATGATATTGTTAGATTGCGTAAAAATATGATTCATAGCAAATTTGGCCAATTCCAACTAGAAGAAACGAAGTTATTAGAGTGGAATATTTTGGATATGAAAAAATAGTCGGCTTACTACTACTACTATGTAATTATAATATATGAATGAATTTCTCACTAAAAATACTCCATAATTATTTTCAAATCCAAAATGTACTCCTCTCATATGATTGATTTTACTTTTTAAAATTAAGCCAGATTTAGTGTTCTTTTTGTGCAACATAACAATTTTATTAAGCAACCACCTAGTAAAATAAAACAAGAAGTTATTTTGAATAGCCATATTGTAAAAACATCACACAACATTAGCCATTCATTATTACTCACGCGCTCAATGCACATACCTAACGAAACGTCAAATGGACGGAGGGTATTGTGTGTTTTCACAGACAGCAGATCAAATCAATGAGTTACACTTCAAAAATATTAAAGTGGAAAGGAGATCCACAGATATGTTAAAGCGGCATGGCCTTACGATAAATCCACATCTACTGAATACAAGTTCCACTAGTGCACTAGATGCAGGAATTTACAAGCATTTTTGAACCACACTGAAGAGCGTCCCCACTCATTCTTTCTAGTCGCTTAAAAATGCAAAGAATCATCGCCTTCAAATCTACACATGAGCATATCCGTCTTTTCCAAGTACTTGACCATTTGAGTCATTTCATTGGCTCTAATTGAACTTTGTTTCGATTGTTTGCTTGTATGATTGAAAAGTCTTGAGTACTTTGATTGCGAAGATGTATTACGTCTTTATCAATGGATGATTTTGTACAATGCATTGCTATTATGTACCATTGTCTGTTGTTTTTACGGCGGCATATCTGATCTCTGACGAGTGCAACGAAAGCAGTGGTGACAGTTAGCGATGTCGCCAGAACTCGTCAGATGCGTTGATCTAGCCATTACGATTCGCAAATATCTTCATCTTCAAGTCATATAAAATAAGCCGAGTAAATGAATTGGGTCGAGTCATGCGTAATGACTCTAGTACAAGTCGAGTCCATCCAAATATTGACTCGAGTCGAGCCGAGTCATATTCCCATTTCAAGAAAATGACTAGAGTCAAGTCGAGTCACAAAAAAAATCTGGACTCGAGTCTGACTCGAGTCAAGTCATGACTCGAGTCATTACAACCCTGTTTGGAAGCACTGCAGGAGGTTTATCTACGATCCTTCATTTCATCTGCGTAAGCGGTGTCTTAAAAAGTCTAGAAGTGGGCCGTGCTACAAGTCGGCAGATAAAGCTCATGGTACGTGGGTCTATGTCGGTTGCATATGAAAGTCGAAAGGTAAATCTTATCTATTGACACGGGAACGTATTGTTTTGAGGGAGTAAATGACGAACTAGTCACGCGTCCACTTTCCAATATTGATATTGATCCGCCGAAAGATAGGACCGAAACTACTCTTACCGCGATGCCGCACCTATGTCTGTCAGACATGAACAAACTACCAATTTAGCAAGTTTTACCAATCTAGGTCTAATTTTATTTGCGAATTTTGAAAAGTCATAAGTAGTTCTAGCTCTAGTTTGATCTGTACATGTCCAGTAAGTGTGGAATAATCAGAAAACACGTATCGTGCTTTGACCTGAATCGTGATACCGATGTCTTGCAGTGTAACGTTCTTTTGGCCATTGGCAGGTCAAAGCAATCACTTCCATTAGTAGTGTAGCCAGAACAAAACCCATCTGACTTCAACTTTTTACTGACGTTCGTGCCAGGGTTGTAATCCAGTCTTAATGTTCCAAGTCACGAGGCAATTTGACCTACTTCTGTGAAACTCTTGGGTGATATATTATATCTAGGGTTGCCATACCGTCCTTATTTCTAAGATTTCTCCTTGTTTTAAAGGGCCACGTCTTAGAAAATTCAACTGTTCTTACTTCTAAGAAATGTCCTTCTTTTCGACTTGCGTCCTCATTTTGTCTTATTTTCAACAACTACAGAACGTTGATCGTTTACTTGTGGTAGCCTATCTGTGTTGAAATACCTGCAATTGTGACATTAACCTGGATGCTATTTCAACTTATATTGATACCCCAAAACACAGGAAGTGTATCATTGATTAATTAGAGCCAGTCGATTAAAAATATTTTCACAAATCGATCAGCACCAACGACCACAGACTACAATGCAGCTGCTGCTTAGGGTATCTGGGCATTCCATACTGTCAATGTCAAACACCAGCAATCATTCCTCACCGACGATTGCACATCGTAATTCTTCAAAGAAATATTTCCCGACACCCACATCGCAAAGAAGTTTGCTTTGGCCAGGANCAAGACTGCAAGCATTGTTACTGGGGTTCTTGCTCCATACACCCAAAAANCGATTTTGTCTGAACTTGGTGTGGAGCCTTTTTTTCATATTGATTGACGCCTCTAGTCACAACGAGGTGAAGGAGTTATGTTTATCACCCTATAGGGGGCCCAAGACCTTTTTTTCGGNGAAATTTATGGAAAATGATATGCCACGGCTGATATGAGTNCAAAGTATGCAAAANAAACCTTTTAATGCCATTCTAATTTNTCGACTGTGCCTTGTTTTTGGATACATGTCGANGCCAANCCTGATTATATCNAAGGCCTCNGATTCAATAATCACCTNATTGTTTNACCACAAACAGGTTTATCCAAACAGTTGAGGGTTTTTAAAGGGTTGNATATTCAAGTTCTGTAGTTCTAGTAACCAGTTTTAAAAAATGGGCGGTTTTAGTTCNAGTTGTATAGTTGAGAATTTCGGAAACACAGTAGTTTGTCTCATTTGTAGTAGGCCTACTATATGTACCACTGTGCGATATACAAAGTTGAAGATGTACGTACAGCAGCACATATGTATTAGTACTTTCGACTTGTGCTTCAANATTATTATCAAGAGAGTTTTCATTAACTAAATACAGTAGGGTTACCTGCCATACGTCCAGACATNCCTGGACATGTCCGGGATTTTAGGGTNCAAACTGCGTCNGCGAATGCTCATTATCAGATATGACAACCCAATGTGTATCGCTGATTTTGCCTACACGGTTGTCCCAGTAGAGTTTGAATATATAGTGCAAAACAAAGCTGCGTGAGAAATAAACAGACCAAGTAGGTCCTACAGTCGATATAATGGGGTTTACATAATATTTACCGCCTATGCATTCAATATCAGTTGAAGTATAGAGCNTCAAAGCTCGACTGTAAGGTAAGGGACAGTAATTGGGTAATTCCTAATATTTNAATAACATCNGTGTGATGNCATAGAGGACGGTATGATGCAAGCCTTCGTAAGACTCACTTGAACAAGAATTCTTAATGCAAAACCCGCGAGTCTGTGAAGGTCCACTACAAAGACTGGAATCCACTTTGTTGTCCTTCTCATTTAGANAAATTCTCGTTCGCGTCTTAGATCCAACTCCACATGTGACGCTGCATCTATCTGTCCAGGGGCCCCAATGTNTTCCTGGACATGAAATGAAATGGTGGATGCGAATCGATTCTAAAATAGCTGGTTCGTGGTACAGAATTGGAAGATAGCTTTCAATACAACATCCATTGTAATAAAATAATTATTGTACTCGAAGACTTTTAGGGTGCCTCTTTTCAAGAGTTAACGGCACACTAAANGGATTTAAGTAGAATGAAAAGCAAAACCTAAATGGGAAAGTGTGACGTACCAATCCGAATTACATACCATGAAGTCCGCAATGTAACGATGGCAACAATACTAAACTTTGAAATGCACGGTACTATAGTAACAACGCAATTTGAAATTGAACAATAGCAAACACGAATTAGAAAAAAACGAAAGTTATACAGAAAATCTTTTTATCTACATAAAATAGGCCTGTTCAATTGAATAATGGTTGATTCTTCTAATACAGTGGTTCCCAACCTTTTTTCACCCGCGAACCATTTGAGGTTTTATGCAGTGCTCGCGTACCACCTACAAACGCGAGCCGAAGGCGGACAAAAATGTTGCCATCGTGTTGAGCTGCCGAAGGCAGCGGAACAGAAAATAAGGCGCAGTATATGATTTCTGTAGTGCAGGAGTGCCCAACCTTTTGGCTATTCACGGCCGCATTTCGAGTAGTCATGCAGGCCCAGCTTACGGCCGCATTCTAGAACATAGTTCGTAATTAACAAACTGGACGCCAAATACCCATTTTAAACTGCCCATGTCCATTTTCAGTGAGCTCCAGACTAACGTATTTATTCATATCCGCTTACGAAACGCACCGAAGTAGCGAGTGGTCTGGTGATGAATATACTCTGGAGATCGTCATGGA
>ATSW01102432.1:0-10387 GCA_000444245.1 Botryllus schlosseri | reverse complement strand
CAGCCCCCCAACAGAGGATGCCATAATGTAACTTCGATTGGATTAAGGATCGTAAAGGAGTAGAGGAGTAAAGGAGTATCGTAAATGCTGCTCGGACTGGCGAAGAAAATTCAGGTCACGGGCGGCTTACCAGACGGAAATCAGTTTTACTTCAGGCAGCACACGTACCCCGAGTTTAGGATTGGCAATTGTTAGTCTGGGATTCAAACGGCGGTGGTGCTGCGTATTTGCTGGTATTTCATGGGCCTTATGCTACTGTACTAAGGTTTGTTGATTTTTCGCAGATGTTGGATTATTTTCCACTGAATGGGTTTCTTGTTGGAATGTCGCTGTATACAGTACTCGAGCATAATGCTTGAATTCAACAAGCCCGAACGTGTATCAGTTGCAGTCTATTTGCGTATAGTTATTGGCTTTTTCATGCTTTGGGATATGCCATATGTAGGCCTATGTTTTCATGAATGTGTCAAATTGTCTAGNAGACAGTCATATGGTAATGTTATAAGTTATAACACACATACTCTTCTTGACAGGCAAGTGCAAAATGGATTTGTTAGATATCAGTAGAATGCTACCCGATCAACCTAGTGAGGTATATGAAAATATCAAAGCTCGCATTCATGAACTCGATGTGGAAAATGCCAAACAAGCCCGTTTTCTAAAAGAAGAAGACTTGAGAGGAGTATTAGCTCCTGTTCCGGCTCGGCAACTAATTTCTGGACTCAAAGATGATTTGAACGAATCGGCGGCATCGGCAGATTCTGATGCCTCCTGCGTGGAAAGTATACTGAACACGTCCACCAACTCTGGAACCTGTGATGCGTCATGGTGCTATTCCTTTGAAGTNCCCTGGCAGTCTTTTCCCGCACCACTGATCAAATGCTGTATGAATAACAAGATTCCTCCAGATGATCAACGCAGGGAGATGGTTCGTATTCTTGCGGACAAAATAATGAAGGTTAAACACAACCCAAAGAAGAAAGAACTGGGGACGATTGCCCACGCAATTATCTCAAAATATCCAAGCNCTTTCCTAGATATCGCGAGTGGTGTTCGCATNGGCAGTGGTCATGATTCACTTGCGAGTCAACTATGTTATAGAGTGGAAAATGAACGGCGAAAAAATAAATCAAAGGACCAGAATATGAACAATTCAAGTGTTAAAAGGAAAAAGAATGATGTGCAAGAATACGGCTGCATTAATTGGTCGCCCCCTACCAATAATATCAAAGAATTAGAAATAGACCAGCAATGGCTGCTTGAAGAAAGCAGGAAAGCCGTACGAGATATTGGAAGAGTGAGATCGTTAATGGCGACAACTTATCCGCTGCAGCGATCAATAATCAATGAGCGTGCGCCAGTATCTGCAATCAGGATTAAGTGGCCCATCATCCTGTTTGAAGATCACTATATGTTCGCGCATTACTCCAAGCTTACCGGTAGGGTTGATGGAAAGGAACACATCATTCGCATGATGGACAGTAGCTGGTGCCTCATTCAAAAGTAAGTATAAACAGCTATCCCTATATTTTAATGTAGATAATGCTTAGTCACTACATGTCTCGGTCGTGATCAGTGGTGGCCCTACGAAAGGGGTGGCCCTGGGCGAGACTTACCGGGGGGGCCCCCTATAAGCATCTAACCGTAATTTCTGGGGGGCTCCGCCCCCCAGACCCCCCTTTCGCATCTCTTGTTATTATCTATCTTTCACCACGCCCCACGGTAAGGTTAGGTCGGGGGCTGGATTCGGCCATGTCTATTATTGAATGTGTGCAAGGATAGACTACATCAAAACTAACTAATTCTGCCGCATGCAGAGACGTGATGATCATCGGGATACGAGACTTTTCTAACAAATGCAGAGATTTGATGATGATTGACACATCTGTACGGAATCATATTCTGGCTTGGTACACGGATTTCCATGTTTATTCGTTATTATCCTTGAAAAAAGCGCATCATCCAAATAGGGGGGGCCCTTCGACCAGGGGGGGCCCCGGGCGACCGCCCACCTCGCCCACCCCAAAAGCCACCACTGGTCGTGATTATATTGTCTGTTGCGAGAAAGCTCCACAAAATTCGTTGCATTTCAATATTTAGTAGTAAATGTTTGCAGACAGCTATCTTAGCTGTTATCTTTTATAAAATGGTAGTAATTCTCTTTGCAGGGCGCTGAAAAATGTGAAGTCGGTGACGGTTGTCACCACAATGGAAAGAGTTTCGACAATATGCGAAATTCTTCAATCGCAATCATATACGGCTTCTATTGGCATGCTCGAGTTACTATGTTCATACTTTGATGAGCCAATCTCGCAAATATTCAGGCGAATGGTAAGAAAAAAGCCTTGTTTTTATTCGTAGTAATACGCCTATACCAGGATTTGTGTATTAATTTCCCTTGCGTGCCTTCTTGTCCACCATTCCTCAAATCATAAAATGGTAGCCTTTGTACTGTATGTTTCGTATGCTACGATACCGCATTGTTGGGATGACTCGAGTCATGACTTGACTCGATGCAGATTTACTCGAAGCAAATTTAGGGATCAATTTCAAGTCGTAAGTAATCAATGCCGACTAAATCGCTGCATCTGGTATAAGTTCGGATTGCTAACCAATCACTCAATGTACCCGTATCGTACTTTAAAAATTCGACTTGACTTGACTCTGGTCACTTCCAATCACCGAGTGACTTGATTTGACTCGAGTCACCTCCAAAAATCGAGCGACTTGACTTGAGTCGAGTCAAAATGCGCAATGACTCGAGATGACATGTGACTCGAAGATAGTGACTTGATCCCAACACTGCGATATCGCCAATCAAGGTTTCAACACTTTAACTTAGTATCGACACTATAATTCTCGTTGCTAAATCAACTTTCAGTGGTAAGAAGCGTATACTTTCAGTACACGATTAAAATTGATACTCGATTCAGATTCGAGTTGTCGAATTATTGTCCCCTGCGCCAGTCATTAGTCGCCGTCCAAGTGATGTCGATGAAGGTGTGCTGTAATGATAATCCATATCTGTTTTCAGGAAAGTGTTCGAGGAGACTTCGTGGAGGAGGCTCCAAATCATCCGTTCTTGATCGCAATCGGTAAGTTATTGTTTAGATTGCAATGCAATAGTTTTGGAAGTGACATTTTATGCTTATGATTACATCAATTCCTGTCAGCACGCGTTATTAAATTTTAGGAATTAGCGTGGAAAGTTAGTGTAGCCAATTGATCAAACCTTCTCGAACACTCTGATAAAGGAGGCATTCTCTACCATAACCACCTCTAAATTGGTATAATGTAGATCTGACTATAATACCCGTGCATTTTTAGGCTCGACCGTCCACTGTCCAGAAAAGTTTCCGGTCACCGCCGAAAAATCGATCATTTATTCGACAGAATGCTTCTACTCTGCAATGTTTTAAATATGGAGTACCCAGAAGAAGCAACAGCTACATTGGAGTTCATGCAAAGGTGAGCTATGAGTGAGAGTGAGACCACAATTGAAACAGATTATACTGAATTTAAGTGAAAACAATTATAGCCTATGCACCTGGACTCACCGAAACACGTTCTGATCTTGATTATGCCTACCTACATATGCTTTATAAGACAACAACTTATGTCTTTAATTCTTGTCCGAAGCAGTCTCTGTTGCTACTCGAGTACAAGAATTCAATGACCTGATTGATACATCCCATACTAACTACGAGAGTACTTGTGTAGATATGCTTGGTATTGGCCAACCCGAGGGACTGTGAGTGCCCTCGGTGTAATTTTCTAAATTGGCCAACCCTGGTCTACGTAAATCAGGGAGGGCCATCAGCCAACCTGTGGCCCGCGAGAAGGTTTTGAGTGGCCCATGAGATAATTCTCATAATTAGTTATAATTTCAAAAAATTGATTACCCAGGTGATTTATTATAAACTTTCAAGGCCAGTAAAAAAATTGATCAGCCTGGCTGCAAAATACAGGATGTTGATGAGTTGATGACTATGACTATGTTCAGGCCCCGAATAATCCAGTCCTTGCCAAATGAACCCAGCAGTATACAATGGCGACCAGCAATATTTAAAGTGCAATTAGTATTGACCGAATTCATTCATTAACTTTGAACAATTTTCGCGCTTGGCGTGGCTATGTACTTCGGATTTTAATAACATAATTGTTATCGATTTTGATGCGTTGTAATATAAGTCCTGTTTTAACCGTTACCTAACCCGGTTTGCTCTTTATTGGACGACTACTAAAAGGTTATACATATTGAAGTGGCCTGCGCAATTGTTTGTAAATCTCATGTGGCCCTTCGGCTGAAAAGGTTGGCCACCCCTGACCTAAATCGTACCAGAATACACCATCACACTCAGCTGGCAATCTCTTTGATGCTTTGTCCCTGTTAGTAATATCTATTTCATTTGCAGGTACTTTGCTGGGATAGCAGAGCAAGGCTCAAAAGTCTTCTAAAAGAAGAAAAAGTGACGTTCACCCTAAAGTGATCAAGTTTGCGAAGTTGCTGAAAAAAGCTCCATGAATACATCAATAAATGCTTCGACGCTGCATCATTGATTGATGATTAGTGTGTGGTTTCGTGACCAGGTCTATGGGGCAAGGAAATTGTCTGTTGATATACCAGCAAATCGGGCATAATAATACTGTGATTGTGCCGTGATTACGTAGTACGTCAAAGAGCCGTATTTAGCTTTACAAAAAGGCAGTAAATTTACTAGCAAACAGTGTTAATCCTACTGCTATTAGCCGTGATTTCATTGACTTTCTGGAAGCAGTTTTTAGTTTTACAATAGGCAGTAAATTTACTGGCAAACCAGTAACAAATCTTACAGCTATAACGCCGTAATTTAATTGACTTACTGGAAGCAGTAATTACCTTTACAAACGGCAGTAAAACTGCTGCCTGCTATTTGAGCAGTAAATTTACAGGTATTTTTTTAACAGTGTATTTCAAGCCTTTTCCGACTGAATATGCTATAATATGAGAGTGATTAAATTTTATGAATTTTAATTAAACAATGAGAGAATAGTTTTTTTACATATGAAACTTTTGCAACTTATATACCTAATTTTTAGGTTTTTCACCAAAAAACTCTACGTTTATGTTGAATTTTTTTCTTTGAAATTTCTATCAATCATTAAGTACTATAAGGGTGCTCTTCTTCAGATTTTTTCTGCTACATAGCTTCCAGCCATGTTCGATGCTTTTTCGTCCACCTGTTCACAAATCTGTATTTACAATTCCAAAACAGTCTACATTCTACAAAAACAAATCCAAATCTTCTACAGTGTTTCCAATTAAATAGTATATTCATATACTAGTGTTTCCACTCGAATCTTTGACATTGGCATAAACATTGGCAGCTCAATTTGCGAGATAGATTTATTTGAATACTTAGTTTGACGGTATGTCTCAACTGCTTCCAAAAAGGGCCAAAAATTGAAAATAAAGGGCCAAGGGGCCAAATTATTATTTTGGGGCCAACTGCCCCTAAAAAGGGCCAAATTTCACGAATTTGGCCCTTTTTGGGCCAATCTGGCAACCCTGGCCTTAGACACGATTTCGTAAGATTTGTTTGACAATAAATCTGCCCACTGAGGGGTAAGGTCGAAGAGGTAAAGCACGAATACTGACGCGTTGAGGTGCAGGCTATGCAATGCATTTTCACGCAGATCGTGTAGCACGCTTGAGGATAGCCATTCCTCAATAGCTCCACTGGTATATACCCTCAGTTAAATTATGCTTCCAACAAACCAAGATTATAGCCTCAGCGGCGAAGCGAAGAGGTTTGTTACCTCATAGAATTTGGTCAACCTACTTCTCAATACTCATATTCGTCGACAGTAACAGAACGTTGTGCTACAAGCCTACATTTTACGGAAGTGCCGGCCCGATACCTAACAATCACAATGTGGATTGCCACGTTCGAAATCCAAATTTATAAACGCGAACGTCAATTCCAAATGAGTTCATTTCTCGCTGGTGATTGGGTAGACCATGAGGATTAGCGAACAGCATTGTCGTACAGGGGCCGCTGTGTCTGCTCTTCTCTTCTCTGCGTGTGATCAATCAACGAATTGTGCATAACTGAGTTTAGCCTTCAAGGCAAAGCGATCTGCCCGGTAAAGCGAATTCGAGGAGGATATTGATTGCGGGAATAATATCAATTTGGATTTTTCAAATGTACAAACTTCACATCAAGCTCACTTTTGATTATTGATCATTTGCTATAGACTAGAATTATTTTGCGCATAATTTCGAAATTCCGAAGAAATCGCTCGCGGCGCACTTGCGAGACGTAAATGGCACACTATTGTGCCGCGGCACACCGGTTGAGAACCACTGCCCTAGAGGTTAGGGTCGAAGGTTAAATTGAGTGGGAAATCTAAAATCAGTCGGACGTTACACGATTTAGACAGTGGATTGCTCAAAAACATTAAAATATTTTCGAAAAAACGATCTTAAATGAAAGTTTGCTTCAAGGAGAATTCGTTCATAGCTGTTTGATTTTGAAACTGTAAAGTGATGAAATTGCAGTTTTAAGAGCACACTTCATTTGTACATGGAAATGCGGTACTAGTAAGGCGTGCTCGGACATCGAGTCTGCGGTGTGTGTGCGGGCAACATGTCTTGGGTGTTTTCGGACTATGTTGCCAATCGGACATCGTATCTGGGGTGAGTTCGGACTGTTTTGCCCCTCGGACATCGTGTCTGGGGTGTATTCGGACATCATGTCTTGGATGCGTTCGGACAGTTTTGCAACTCGGACATCGTGCCTAGGGTGTGTTCGGAATGTGTTGACATTTGGACATCGTGCCTAGACATCGTGTCCGAGGGGCAAAACAGTCCGAACTCACCCCAGATACGATGTCCGAATGGCAACACAGTCCGAAAACACCCCAGACATGTTGCCCGCACACGCATCAGACTCGATGTCCGAGCACGCCCTACTAGTACTGCATTTCCATGTACAAATGAAGTGTGCTCTTAAAACTGCAATTTCATCACTTTACAGTTTCAAAACCAAAATCAAACAGCTATGAACGGATTCTCCTTGAAGCAAACTTTCATTTAAGATCGTTTTTTCCAAAATATTTTAATGTGTAACGCTTGACTGATTTTAGATTTCCCCCTCAATTTAACCTTCGACCCTAACCTCTAGGACAGTGGTTCCCAACCTTTTTCATCTCGTGCCTCCCTTGGCCGAAATTCCCCCCTTAGGATGAATCTGCCCGATGAATAAAAATGGTCATTTTTACCGCGCAAACACCTGTTGACTGAGAGAATAAGACGGGCGGTATCGAGTGTTTGTTTCTAGCTGTGCTGTAATAACACTTTGTAGAACTCCAAAAACCATGGCCTTGGTCCCAATCACACAAATTCTGGAAGGCTTGACTCAACAGACCCCCCCCCACTTCCATTTGTGTTTTCGGCTTACCGTGCACCAATCGCTAATATAACTGCCGTGAAAAATCAGTATCCATAAATTTACTGGTCTCGCGATTTTTTTTCTCAAGTTTGCGTATGCATTTGGCCAACAATATAGTGGTACTTTCATATATAGAAGGGTTTACCAGACTCGAGTCACCATTTTCTGATACCTAGACTTGACTCGAGTCATTTTCTCAAAATACGGAAACGACTCGACTCGAGACAATCTGCGTATTGAATTGACTTGGACTCGAGTCATTGTGCATGACTCGAACCAAGCCATATGACTCAAGACTATAAAACGGCCAAGACCGACATTTCATTGTAATTTCGAAGAACAGTAAAGTGACCACCCTGTTGGAATTTCGTCTATTGATCCTGGTACTTGACAATGTGACAAGAAACTGCTCAAAGTGAGGAAAATTAGTTTGTCATAAATCCAAATCATTCAATATCACCAAACAGTGTTGACTTGAGTGGGACTTGGACTCGTACTCGAGTCATAATACCATGACTCGGACTCGACCGTCTGCTCGGTGACTTGGACTCGGACTTGACTCAATGGTGAATTGAAAATGACTTGACTTGACTCGAGTCAAAACTATGAAAGTGATATTGACTTGTGACTCGGAGCCTCATGACTGGGTTCCAGCCTGATATATAACATACACGTGATCAGATTCCCTGCTGGAGCGCATCGAAATTTAGGACACCCATTACGTTTCGGCATCAGTGCACCAAGTTTACCATGCCTTTTTTCGATCGGGTAACTGTTCACTAAAAATAAAGCAAGGCTAGCGATCTCTTTGACTTGAATTGATGACGTTGGAATATTTAGTCACTGTCTGAAAATGTTGACTTAAAAATATAAGATAAATACTTTCACTAGAGGCCTTGTGGTGATAGATTCGGCACGACATTTACTCGCTTAGGATATATTTGATTGAGAAGCCGTGCTGGCTACTTGTGCGCTGACATAATAGTTAGAAAGAAATAGAAGGGTTGGGGGGGGGGATTTGTATATAATAAAGAGATTTTCGACAGCATTTAAACATACTTTCAGCAAACAAAAAACAGCCATTAGGAGCATACGTTCGGATATAGCTGGTTGACTACATGACAGTTCGCACATGAACAATTTGGGAAATCCGTTACGATGCTAAAGTGGAATTCCTCCCTAAAAATTGCGAAATTCCCCCCAAGGGGGGAATTCCTCCCCGGTTGGGAACCACTGCTCTAGGATATTAAATTTCACTTGGAAATATAGACGATCAGACAAGCTTCAGATAAATCCAAGTGTCGTATCTCAACTGTCGTCCAACATCTAGCTACACCTTCTTGAATATTTCATTAATAAAACCTGAGCTGTGCAGACCCGATATGATCAGAAAATTGTCAATTTGAATGAGTGACGTAAATTTTGACCATAAAGTCCAATTTTCATAAAATAAAGTTCATCCTGTTTGGAATAAGCTCATCTCTGCGTGTACCAAATTTCAGGAGATTTGAAAAGGTAGTGATGTGAACATCGTTTGTCTGTGAATGGAATGGCCCGTCTCTAATCTTTAATTTGGCAAGTAACTGCGTAAACTAAGGCTATGCTATTACTTACGTAGTTTAGCAGTACTACGTATACGTAGTTTAGCAGTACTACGTATATGTGAGCGATACAGCGCCTTCTTTCGTGAATACTCAACTCTATATTAGTTCATCGGTTCAAAATCAACGACCACTCAATCAGTATTTCAAACAGCTAGCAAAATGCAATGACGTAATCGGGCCTTATACTTTGAAAAGGCAACCTTGACTTGAATTGTGACTTGACTCGTGACTCGAGTTACCTTCAAAAATCGAGTGACTTGACTAAAGTCAAAATGTGCAATGACTCGAAATGACTCGTGACTTGATCCCAACACTGCCTCGTACCGAGTTACAAGAATGATTTAGCTCGTACCGAGTCCAGCATATTAGCATATTTCCCTTGTAAATTTACAAGAATAAAATCTAATTTTTAGAGTTTAGTGAAGTAATAAACGCCGACGCTTTTTGTAGCATGTCACGTAGTGCAATCAGCTCCAAAATATCAAGAACAGAAGACAGCTTCTCACATGCCAGAGACAGTCCATTTGGCCCGATCGGTATGTATTCACCACGTTGACTATCAAGAATTTTCATTTGATAACAATGTTATTCTTGCATCACGCGTTCAAGATCCTTTGGAACAAATCCCAAGACACTTTGGCTAGAATGGAGCCTACACTGTAAAAATTATTCTTGTAAACTTACAAGAAATAATATGGTATACTCGAATAAAAGCTTACAGGATTTTTCTTGTAAATCGTTACAAGCTGACAAGCTAAATCTAATAAACTCAGTACAGGGTGGGGAGCGAGATCGAAGGGGACTCAAAAAAACAAACCTAAGTTATAGAGTATAATTTCGAGAGAACTAATCAACTTGAAAATCCTGTCTAGATCAGTGGTTCCCAACTGCGGCTCCCAACTAGCCTACTTGCGGCTCCCGTTGACGTTGGAAAATCCAACAAAAATAATTAAAAATCAATCTATAACAAACAAAAAAATGATACTCAAAAATTTACACTTGCTTGGCTTGGAATCTGGAGCAGGGTGAAGACCAATTCCTTGGCTGTCGAGTAGCGATTCTCTACTCAGCAACGATTTCGTTATTCAACTCACGGCAAAAGTATCGTCACACTCAAAGTGTCTTGGCTGTCGACTAGCGATTCTCTACTCAGCAACGATTTCGTTATTCAACTCACGGCAAAAAGTATCCTCACACTCAAATGCGTTTGGATCGGCACTCAAAAATGCGTTTGGATCGGCACTCAAATCTAAGTCTGCTCAGTTACAGAATTAATTAAGTGCAGGCGGTGTTACAACACGATTTACAACGCTAGTAGTATAGTAGATCGGTCGTGATGCGCCATTGCTG
>ATSW01102426.1:0-16258 GCA_000444245.1 Botryllus schlosseri | reverse complement strand
GTCTCAGTATCTCTGCTAATGGAATCATAGATATATCTAAAACGTAAATGGAAATGAAATATATTAGGTAAACGATTCGTGCTGATGACATGTTCAGTTTCAGTACGACTTAGAGATTCAAAATGCTTTGTGATGAAGAATTTTTGATGACTTGAATTCCAAATTTGTCGCGGGACACGAGTCATTCCACATCTTATAAACGAGCCCGAGTCAATAAGTGAAGTCATTTTATTGTAATGGCTTGAGCCATGTCATGATTCGAGTGGTGTCAATGCCTTGATCTTAATTTTCCCTTTCAGGAAACAGAACATTTCGAATTTGCGGGTACCCCATTGTACTATCCACCGGAGTGGCTCGTTGTGGGATCTTATATCGGCCGACGTTTAGATGCCTGGTCACTTGGTATCTTGTTGTACGTCATGGTAGAGGGTCGATACCCGTTCGAAGACCGGGAAGAAATCGTCCGTTGTAAAGTTCAGTTTCACCGAGAGGATCTGACGGATACGTTCAAGCATCTTATCAAGTGGATGCTGATGAAAGATCAAGACCTGCGACCCACCATCGAGAGTGTGCTCCGTCATCCGTGGTTTAAGAAGCGGACTTCTGCAGCAACGTGATCGGTGGTGTGACAGGTTGAGTGTGAAGAATCGAAACCACGTAAACCCAAGAACGCGATGCGGAACGCAGATGACATTGCATTGATTGGGGAAGAGAAGCGCGACTTCTCGAACACATGGCATCCACGCAGTGATCCGAAATGAAATTCGAGTTGGTCAGTAATGAAGTTGTTCCTCTTTTTCTGTGTACTCGAGTATGTCTGTCAACTTCCACTATACTTCCATGGTTATGTTTTAAGACTATTTCCACTTCTGTTTAATAGTACTTGACGACAAACTACTCGCTTTATTCACTTGAACATGAACAAAGCACAAAGTAATTCTCGAATTAGTTTGCATCATTTTTGTGAATAATGTTTGATTATCATAACTTCCGGTCCCTTGTATCATTGTATCAAGATATCTTGGGAATTTTCTCTATTTAATGTGTCATGAGTCGTTATGCGTTGTCGTGCAGATACATCTTGAAATTTTGGAAGTAGCCCCTACGAGTTACTAGTAACAGGTTTGTGATACCTCGACCAGGTCTAATTTGTAACTCTACTTACATTTACGTTGATACTTTTGTCACCTATCGTTTTATACTTCTACTTGTAGTTGAGTTGAAATGTGAGTAGAGGAAACCTGAGTAGCAGTGCGTACTTTGGCGTTTGGCCACTCCTTTTTATACACCAGTTCCATATTTGTCCATTATAGTCAACGTGCAACCATTTTATTTCCCAACTTATTTCGCTACTAAGCTTACATGTACGATTTCTTGGCTTCCCTACATGTCGTATTCATATTGCATTCATAAAGCGGTGACATTCAATATACCATACAAACGTATGTATACTATATTTTGTCGCGTGACTTGCTAGTACAGTGTGGTCGTGTGCGAAAATAATAGGGAAAGGTTGAATAGTCATGGATCTTATGTTATAACCTCAGTATAGTTTCGCAGCTACACTTATAGTTAGAGTATAATTATAATTGATTTTTACAAATTAGATTGATTAGATCAAATAAATCACTTAGATCAGGGATCACCTGCGCGGTGCCCGCGTGCCCCTGGTAGCGTGCGAGGACCAGATGAGTAGCCCGCGAGTCTGTTCTAAAAGTAAATCGAATAGCAGCATTTACTAATATTAGTCAGATTATTAACAGTGACCTTTTAAATATATAGATTGTTTGATTTAGCTATTCTTGTTTAAATCACACTGACATGTAACAATGTAGAATCACAAGATATCGAAGACGTAGGATACGGCGCACTGCCTATACAGACCAGTGATGAGCGGATATTGATTTTTGAGAATCCGAGTCCGTCCGACAGCTCAAGTATCCGAGGAACTATCCGTCCGACTCCGGAGAATCTTGTCCAACTATCCGACCAAATCCGGAAACTCTCTTTCAATAATCCGAATTATCCGTATTGATTACAGTTGTCGAAGAACCAAAATTGTACATTTTAGTTATGCAGTAGAGCATCACTAGTTGTATCTCTGGAATAAAGAAATGTGAATGAAACAAAAATTAGACTGGCAAGTACATGAACTTGGAGCAGGTTCATAAACGAAAGTTTGTCAGGATTGCAACTAAATGAGCTAATATCAAAGAAAATTCACAGCGATTAGAACAGCAATGACAATCATTGACATTATTAGCACAGCAATGAAACAGCAATGATAACTCACAGTTATAATTGAAAAAGCAAAGAAAAATCACAGACATCATTGCAACAGTGTTGAACAAATAAATATCAAAAAGTAAAAGATCTAACTGTCACTGCAGGACTTCACGATCATCAGTGAGTCTACGGTGGACGCAGACAGTCTCATTCGCTTTTTGCTGAGAGTATTACCACAATAGCTGAATGCACGCTCACTCGAGCAACTTGACGCCGGAATGCTCAGAACACCTATGGCCAACCGGCTCAATGTTGGAAACATATCGCGTATGGTTGGATTGCACCAAAATTTTAACGCACTGAATGCCCCAGCGGCATCCTGAAATTGAGACCCTCGAAAGGTCTCCAAATTTGCTTTTAAGTACCGATTCACTTCATCTTCCTCAGGCTTCACCTCGCTATCCTGAAATTCCAGGAAATCATCGTCCACACTTGGGCTTGTTGGTGCAAATCCTGATCGAGGAGCATATGAGTGCTCATCAACGGTATGAGGAATTGTGGTACTGGACGAAGGAAACAGTTTTTTGGTATACGATTTAGCTTGCTTCACAACGTCTTGTTTCCGATCAGGAGCTGCCTTCATGGACCTGAATTTTGGGTTCAGGAAGAGGGCCAGGTAATGCATATCACAAATTTCGAATTTAGATTCCAAACAAATTTTGCCTCTTTTCTTCAGAAATATGGTTAATCCCTGATCGTCGTTATCGTAAGCCATCCGCCTAAGCAATTTTTCTTTGTGCAAAACTACTTTGTGCAGTCGGATACAATTCACCTTCAAGGTAAACAGTGCTTTCATTGAAATCTTTGAGAAACTAGATCAGCAGTGACACCACGTTCTGATCTATATCGTCCAGTCGTTGCTCTTGGTTTTTTTCATGAAGAATGGGTGCAATCTCATCTTTGATTTTTGTATACGAGATCAACATTTGAAGGGTAGATCCCCATCTTGTTGCATTACTTTGACTCAATGAACTGCTCAGTTTTTCATTGACGCCAGAGCGTTTGCAATATGTCGCCAAGTTTTTGATTCCATTCACAGTATTGCGTATGGACATGACGTAGATCATATCAGCATCGCTTTCTGCCATGGGGGCAACGCTGGCACTCAGATCTTCAATTTGGAGCAGATGTCTCAGCACAGTCGCGATCATGTGGCATGCACATGGGATGCGCTCATAAGTGGCCAACGCATTTTTAATGTTGCTACCCTGGTCGGTAACGTAAACAAAATGGTCTGTCAATTTATCGCTGGTGAATCCCAGTTCTCTACCAATACATTCGAGAGCTTGCCTGATATTTGGACCAGTCTTTTTTGCATCTGTGAACTGCCGCACAGTTGCAACTTTACTTTTAAGAGTCGAATCCTCTCCAACAAAATGTACGGTTAAGCTAATAAAACTACGCCCCTTAAGATCTGTCCACATATCCGTGGTGATGCCAGCTAGCCCATACGATTCAATAGCAACCTTCAGTTGATCTGACAGTTTTTGCTTCAAACAAGCTGCTTCGTTATCCAGCTTACGCTTTACAGTAAATCTGGATGGCAGAACGTCTTCCGCATTGAGTTTACCGTGCTTTGCCCCAATTTCAATGCAGGTATTAACCAGCTTCTGTAGGCCTTTCCCTTCAATGGAACTCAGTGGTCTCAGATCAAGAGCCACGAAGGAGACCACAGCACTGCATACCTTCTCCTTTGTTGCCTCGCTGACTTTTTTCTTGGGGGAAAGAAAGGAGCTTATCTTTAACTGAGATTCGTCCTTGCACGATTGGATGTGGTTCCGAAGATGCGTCGTTCCACTTTTCAACTTATGATGTTTTAATTCAGTATTGCAATTATTGCATCTGGCAAATCCGGCGTAACCTTCATTCTTGTATACAAGCGTGAAATAGTTCCATACATCACTCTTCTTTTGCACTGCTTTAGTCACCGGTACTGGTTTTGATTTACTAGACGTAGAAGTTCCTGCATTTTCAGCCATCACGAAGTTAATCCAAAATTGTAGCGATCGTCTAATGCAGGGGTCACCAACCTTTTTGCACCCGAGAGCTACTTTTTGATACTGATTGATGCAACGGGCACCATTTACTCCCGCCGTTTACCCTCCTGCATTTCCACTTCGATATTCATAGGGCAGTAATCACATTGCAGTAAGACTTCTTTCCAAGACAGTCTTGTAAAATCAAAACATCTCATTTCAACTAGCTCTTCACTGGCATTTATTAAGAAATTATGAATTACTTAGCACCATAGCACCTATTTGTATAAATAATGCAACAGTCAACTCAAATCAAGTCAACTTTGGACTGGACAGTGGACATCTTGTTATCTCTATTTATATCAGTCAGTGGGAAGGCTGGCATTGCATGTTATCAGCTATTGCGCTGTACTCTGGTATGTAACTTGAAACTGCTACTCTGAGTGAGTCTTCCAGATGTGCATCAGTGAGGCGTGTTCTGTGCTTGTTTTTGATAAAGTTCATGTCCNAGAAGGCTGATTCACAACGATAAGTTGAACCAAACATGCTTGCAACCTTCATAGCTGCTGCGCATACACCACTGTACTTTTCCGTGTCAACAAGGATTGGGGCATTGTTAAGTCAGAATGACCTTGGTAGGTATATGTTGCCAAAGAGTCTCGAAAGGATTTGATTGACAAGCGAATCCACTAATTGTCGAGCATTATACCGGGCANTGACAACTATTACAGAAAATGAGAAACACGGCTATCTGCTACCGAATAGTAATGCCATTTGCTCATGTGTCATTATTCTGGATGTCCATTGTCCAGCTTCACCACCGACATTTCAAGAAGACCGTGGATAGCATTCCGCCATATGTCGCCTGTATAGGTAGTGCTCAGTGCTCAGTCTTCGATATCTTGTGATTCGATTAGGCTACATGTTGGTATATTACTAGTTGTAATTGGGGATATTTGCTATCATCATTTTAAGTGTTTATATATATGTATTGTCATTTCCAAGTCACATGTTATAGTGTGATTTAAACAACAATAGCTAAATCACTCAATTTATCTATTTAAAAGCTCACTGGTGATAATCTGACGAATATTGGCAAATGCTGCTATTCGATCTATTTTCAGAACAGGCTCGCGGGCACCACATCTGGTCCTCGCGGGCTACCTGGTGCCCGCGGGCACCAGGTTGGTGACCCCTGTTCTAAACAATCGCTACGACGCGGCACAGTGACAATAACAATGGTCCTTGCGTGGTTGCGATTGTTTACAACAATGCCGATTTTCATACTTTGACGGGTATTTCAAGGGGGTTCCATTGCCCTGATCAGATTTTGATCTATATTATCAGAATCAGCGCGACTATAGCTTTCAAATAAGACCAACTTTATTAAATTTGAGCGCTCGGGTCGTCATCTATGGGATTAGCAATTAGGTTGATATTTCATGCTATGAAACGACGACAAATCTGCGACTGTAGCATCACTCGACCTTGTATCACGTGATGCGCATCTATCCGTAGGTTAGTTATCTAGAGAAATACGCTGCAGTTAGCGAATGATGCTTATTCAACCAATCAATGAAATTCATATAATAAATACATCATTGTCTAATGCAGTGGTTCCCAACCTTTTTGTCTTCATTCCCGACTTCAGATTTATTCCGAGCCTTCATTCCCCACCAGGACCGTAACGGCACTGTGTCGGCCCCGCCAAAAAAAAACGTTGGTTTCGGGCCCCCAGAACCACCTCAGTCCCGCTGAGCCTGCACGCATTTCCCTGCAACTTATCAGTCACAATGGGTCTACTGTTTAGTGCGTCGCCTTATTTCGACTGAACGCACGAAGCACGAAAAATTTATATAATTCGTGTTTGAATCGGCCAATATGATCGGGAATTGCGTGTATTTTGCTATGAATTTTTTATCCCTCTCTGCTCACGTAATCAGATTCACCGATGGAGCTGCGTGAGGTGTGTTGGAAAAGGTAGGACCTTTAAATAAAAATTGAATATCTTCGGGCGGACCCGTTGGTATATTGACTTCGTTACATTATTCTATTTATTGACCTCCTATATCTGCTATGTCAAAGATATGGAAATCGCCAAAACTGAAAGGCGCACGCGATTTCAAATTGCTATTGCTTTACTGGCAAATAATTTTTCCCTGCGGGATGGCATTGGTCCTGTGGGGTTCAGATCTCCAGGACAGGAACATTCGGCGCCAGCGACTTAGCCAATTAAACATGTATGTATGTACATTGTATATATATCGAAGTTTTGGGTCGCCACAAGGGCATTCCTTCTCGGCCAAGGTCTTCTCGCTGCTGATCGTTCTGGCACACTTCTCGGAGTTGCATGTTACATGGCCTATAACCTCATATGCCTTGGTCCGTCGTAGCGCAGTAATGGCTGACGCCGAAGTCTCCATTTCTATAAATGCCACGTATTTTCGTGGGGGAAGGGTACCCAATAATCAGATATTCGACCGTATTAAATCGCGCACCCGGCGCGCAAAAATTTTGAAAAAGTGGCAGGAATTTAAAAAAACAAAATTTATTTTATGTTGATTGACGAAATAATTTTGTGCCCCTTCGAGCTCGCCCCCCCCCCCAATTGGGGTACGGTCCTGTTCCCCACTACCCAACACTTTTGTCATCACAGAGTAGCTATTTGCTGATTTGACTACACAAGACACACGACCACACCAGTGCGCAAGAAGACAATCGCCCATAACTGCAACATAAAACGTATTGTGACCGATACCAGTAACGCTCATAATTTCGCGAAAGAGTCGTTTCACGTCAAACTAGTCGTGCTGGGTGCGTTTGTGACGCCATCATTGGCCATCCAGAGTTAAAATGAGGTTTTGTGAACACACGCAATATAATATTCGATACATTCCATAGCAGTTGGTAACGGTAATTGCGCATGTGTCTCCGTGAATATGTATATTGTCCTATATATAATTTTGATCAAATGCGTCTATTCCCCACCAGAAACCACTGAATTCCCCACCGTTTGGGAACCACTGGTCTAATGTAAAAAATCTAGCAGGCGTACGGGGTTCATCTTGATTTGATATGGTCATTGTATCATAGAAAACAAATCCGTGTGATTTAGGTGTTGGCTACTCCTATATAACTTGTTAATGGGATAATATCGGTAGCAAACAACCCTTTTAACACTTTTCAATATCCATGTAGCAATACTCAGATGTCGAATACATATTCCGGTCTGACCTAGACCGTTAAGGCGTAAGCTTTTATTCCCCTGAAAGTCCGCGTCGAAATTGTTGGCAAAGCGGCGGAAGATATTGATTTTATGAGATTATTATATCATTTGATTGCTTCAGTTGATATATTTGGCGATGTTGTAAAACTTTGTATGTACTTCAGCATTGGGGCATAATGTGGCCCGAGTCGTCGCCAGGTATCGTATTGTACATTAATATGTCACTTCACTGAAATGTAGAGTTGGAATTTGCAAAATGACGTCACGTGACGTCATGAGGTTCACGTTCACGTTCACACAGAACCGTTCAGAATGCTTCGCGATCACACGAACCTAAACCTTTCAGAGGTTCACACCATCCCTAGTTTGATCGTCACCTAGACCCCAGTGTTGCGCCGACTCGAGTCAGACTCCAGTCAACTCATTCAGATGACTTCACTTGACTCGAGTCATTTTGCACAAATTACTTGACTTGACTTGGCGTCTCAAAAATGTCTATTGGCTTGTGAATCGACGCAAAATTTTCGAGTCATCAACAATAGGTGTCGACTAAATCGCTGTACCTGTACGAGTGTAGGCTACATGTTCTGGCCACGCTGACACGATCTATGTGAGCAATCAGAAGTGATTTGACGATGGCGCAGCTGGTTTCCTGCAGCAAGTCCCACATAAATTGACTGCAAACGAAGTGATTATAGAGTTTACGTTGTCGTAGACCAGCGGTTCTCA
Source organism: Botryllus schlosseri (assembly GCA_000444245.1). Taxonomy (NCBI): domain Eukaryota; kingdom Metazoa; phylum Chordata; class Ascidiacea; order Stolidobranchia; family Styelidae; genus Botryllus; species Botryllus schlosseri. The sequence continues at coordinate 8,041 of ATSW01102426.1, read as the reverse complement.
ACCGGGGGTCCGCGAAGCATTTTCAGGGTGTCCGCGAAGCCCCAAAACATTTGACAACCTAATTTGTATTCTTTTAAATTCGGAAAATCACGAGGCAGTTTCACTTCATTACTGGTAATCCCCAGAGCTCACATCAACAGAATGATCGTCTGAGATAACAGATCCTACTGTGCAGACTCATTTTAATTGTTAATTGCCAATAGCCTACTGATACAAACATTTTGCTGTTTAGAGATGTTTTGTTGCGGATCGTGGAAAAAGGTTGGATGAGTAAGGTCAACCACGGTGACTTCGAAATGTTTACAAAAATCCATTTTCTCCTGTGATATACACAACCAATTTTCCATAATCACTTCAAGATAAGCTGCTAGATAGAATGACCAGGCTGGACGTTATTTGTTCATTAAAAAACTTGGTTGTCAATTTGGGAGCCATATATGTTGCGATGATAACCAAATGTGTCGTCGGAAGCGTTACGCGTTGTCATTCCGTTTTGCAGAAATGGATTTTCGGCACTCTTTTATATCCAATCCAAATCAAAGGCGCGGAATTTCAAAACTCGAGCACGTATTTCAAGAAATGCAGTTGCAAAATTCGCTTTGAAATAATAGAAGTGAACCCAATTTCTACACAAATAGTATGATTTAATTTTCAAGAATAGTCATTTAGTTGCTGTTTATCATTAAGTCTACAGTTATCACTTGCACAAGACATGACGATTGCACGATAATTGAGCTAAATTTGACAAAAAAATTCGTGGGGGTCCGCGGGGTCCATGACGGTCCGAAAGGGGTCCGCGAAGACAAAAATGTTGAGAACCACTGTCGTAGACTATAAGTAGTAGGCCTATTCTATAGCAGTGTCTTTTTGTTCAGTCTTACATTTGAATCAGACTGATATATTTGTCGATGCATTTATATTAGGCCCTGGGTGGTGATGTTAAGAGCCTGCTATCGGGGCGACCCGGGTTCGATTCCGCGTCGGAGGTTCATCTGGGCTCCTCTGGGCGAGAATAAAAACTCAGAAAAAGACCGATGAAAAAACACAGGGAACAAAAAGCGCAGCGGAATAGATCGAAAAGAACTGTGACATCGGGCATTAGGCCGAGGTGGATCAACGGTGAGATCAGGAGCACGGCAAGAGTCAAAGAGTCTCTGAGAGATCCTCCAAAACTAAAATTTGGAAACATCCAAAAATAAGCTATTTTTGTTATTTTTGGAGAAATCCAAAAATAAACAGGCCTGGTGATCGCGCAAATTTTCTTAGTCGGAGATGGCAGTAGTTCGGGGCTTGGGAAAGAGGAAGGATTGGAGTTAGTCTTTTGTATGTAGTTGGGTAGGCCTATTTGTATGGAGTTGGTCTTGGAGTATCTTTGTGTGGAGTTGTTACTGTGTTAAGTCTTGGATTGGATTGAAAGTATTGATGTGTTTATTGTGCCTGCCTTCGTTGTAATATATCCGTCGAATCTGCAATGTGTCTCTGGATCCAGTAGAACCTGAAGTAATATAGCCGCATTCAGTTAGATAGCGAGGACTACGACCGAACGGCTACATACGATTTTGTAAACTCTGGATGCGTGAGAAGGTGCTGACCTATTGCAGAGTTGCATGCCATGGTCTGCTCATAGTCGCGCAAGAAAGGGTTGCTTGTCTGCGATTTACTGTCTGAAATAGCATTGACGTCAGGTTTTCTAATCTGCTTGGGCACATGTTGGTTGATTCTTTGTTGCAAACGAAGTGAAGTACGACCCACATACCGACTGTCGCAGTGGCACGCATAATTGTAAATAATACTACTCTGTTTTATGGCAGGAAGTACATCCTTCTGTGTTGCAGGAAAGAGAGATTTTGTGGTGAAAACAATCCTAGGCTGTACCCACATGAAACGTTGACCAACAGACGACATGATGTGCTTCTCATGAAGTATTTATATTTCTAAAATCTATATATTCAAGTGATAGACTATATGAAGCTAACGTATGGTTATGACACTGTCAGCATTGTGAATACTGATTACTGGAGTTGTACCGAAATTAAAATCAGCAAATCTTTCAACGGATCACTGCTCAAGATTCGAATCTCCATAAGAATATATATAATATTATAAGAATCGGAACATACCGCCTTTCATCCATACTTTTTTGAATTGGTTGTTGAGATTGACTAGCTTATGAACTCCCGTAAATGTTTGCGTTTTGGTTTATACTCCCAATTTTATATAGTGCGGCGCGGATGGATTAATGTGTTGAATGCGCCCCGTGAGCTAAAAAGTTCGCCCACCCCTGCTTCTAGTAGTTTGGAGCCGCGCCGAAAGCAATAACTTTTAAAACCGCACCGAGTAGAGCAGGGATGGGCAATTATTTTCCTTCGCGGGCCAAATGAGAAATATAAATACGTTGGCGGGCCGAGTGAAAAAATTTAGCTCTATTCTCCAACGCATTTTACTTATATTTCTAAATTACATTGATAATAAATGCTGCTCAGTGAATGTGTTGATATTAGGCAATGAGAAAGTGATGGTTTATTAAAAAATATCTACTATAGCTATCATGGTTCGAACTAATGTTAAACATGATACATATCAGCTATCTTTAAACACCTATCCACGTTCGTCTATTAAAACTTCAAAACAGTGGTTATCAAACTATTTTAGACACACATTCCCTTTATGATAGTGAACAATTTCGCGCCCACTTATCATGATATCACAAATATTAAAAAGTGTAACTGGAATGATACCAATCCCCACGGATAGTTTGATGGGATGGAATATGATATGGCTGTTGATGATAGAATTGTGGAACATCGAATTCGGACAATACACAGAGCAACAACTACAAGCTGGAGGTATATCGCGCGAAAAAATTTTCAATAAACTTCGGCTTCGCGCCACCCTTCTAGTGCTTTCAGGTCTCCCAGTTCGAGGACCGCTGCACTGAAATGCATATGCACTAGTAGTACAAAGCTTATTTTCCCGAGCAGTGTGCAGGATAGCCTTTATGTTGAGCGAAGCTTGCAGTTTTTCTGAACATCGCCCTCCCTTGACCGAGTTTTCTTTTTTTTGCATGTCCGGTAATCGTTTGTGGGTGATAGATATGGTGAGTGATATAGTAATCGCGAGCACTGATTGACTTGTTTTACGAATTAGGGATTTGGAAACATATCACGTCACAAATTGAAACACATACCGTTCAACGCGTAATGTGACAATGTCAACAAGGAAGGTTTGAACTAAGCTATATGGAAAGAGTGATTGCTTGTGACTTCAATTTCTACTCACACTTTGCCTTTATATTGAATCTGGATTACGCATGCCAGGTTACGTAGGCAGCTTAATCGTGGCATAATAATGATCAGACTTCAAATTATATAAACGAATTTCCTGGTCATTTGATACAGCCTATGGTATTGCTCATTCAAAAAGCAAGTTTTTTGTTTTGAATTCCAAGCAACTTTTCGCGGGCCGCACTTTGCCCAGGTCTGGAGTAGAGTTTCCTTTCACAAATCCTAGAACTTTGTAGAGTACTTTCAGCACGACTGACCGTTTCCTGACCATTTCACCCTTTACATTTCATTCAATTCTTCACCACCAAATTTGAATCTCTTTGCAAATCCATGAGATTGAAACCAAAAATGGAAGCGAACTGGTATATTTTTATATGGAAATGCTACATAATGCAAATCAGAAATTATACATTGAACAAAATCAGCATCATAGATTGACTGGATGACTAGCAAAATAGCTAGAAAATTTTTTCGCAATGTTAGGAGGAACCACCAGTGGAATGTACAATGAAAAGATCAACATTGCGTTCACCAAGGAGTAAACGATTTCGACCTGAACGGAAATACGCCCGAGAATATGTAAACGGTAGACGAGGATGCCAAACGCCATCTACACATGTCCAGTCCGACATAGTCGATTGGCATAATGTATCTAGGCTGCGTTAGATGTCGATCAGGATACGGTCCCATTCAGATATAAGATAGAGGGATAGTTTCTTTGCCGAGGAACATATCTGGTAATGGTTGTATTCGATTTCAGAAGATTCCTTCATCAGATTCGTACGGAGGAAGATTTTCCAATGCCTTAAAAAAATATATGTGAGCAATAAATTCAAATAAGTATTTTTTTACTATTGCCAAGTAATAAAACAGCGATATGTCACATTTTTGTATCTTGACAATCACGGAGATTGTGCTTTGGTCAACACAGAACACTAAGACAAGAACAACCCATGCCGACGACTAAGCTGTACCAAAAACTACGGACCTTAGTATAGCAATACATGGCTTGACATAACACAGCCCAGAGCCACTGGGTTGGAGGCATGGCTGAGTTTGACAAAATCACTATGAACAGTACCTATAAACAGGACTTGAGAAGGACTGGGGCATGATGATTCGAGTAGGCTACTCGAATCTGAACTGAGTACTAACTAATGATTTGAGTCAAGTAGTGAGAGATTATTTTTTTCGAGTCCTGAAATGACGGGTCCCATGCTACAAAGAGTTGATTTATCAGCAAGAATATAGTTTCGATACCATTTTCCACTGTGGAAGGCTGTAAGCCTTGATTGGTCATATCGCAGCATACGAAACGTCTAGTACAAGGCTACGCACATTGGTGGAGATGACATATCTGTGAAGTTGTCATCAACTCGCAGCTTTGTTACAAAGTGCAATAAAGAGCTGCGGTCGAAACTTAACATATCATTACTCATACTGGCGTGATGGCATACTGAGTGATACCCGACGCTCAATACTTGAATCAGCATCGAATCCCTTGTGTAAACGATTTTGCTCAGACCTAGTTATAAATAAAGACGAGACCGCGCTTGTTTCAATGTACACAGCAACTTCTCTTAATCATGTGGTGTTTTGAAAAGATGAAATATTAATGAACCGAACGGATGGCCAGCGGCGCATACGCACGTCGCACAGCTATGATAAATTCACTGAACCTCCAGAATCTTGCTTTGGTGTTGTCCCCACAGACCATTCTAGTAACCTCGCCAGCACAGATTGCTTTGTCAGATGCCAAAATCTCATGCATGCCTACAAAGTACAAATTACGTAATTTGTTACTATAGGTATTATTGAGAGAGATTATTTCATACCGGAAAACACGTGCCAACTGCTTTCTTACTCATGCACCTTTCTTCATATCTTAGGTCTCGGCATGCTTGTCTTAACGGAAGTCTTTTATACTCTTGGTAAATTGCAAGGTGTTCTATTGAATGCGATGACATCATCCTAAAATTCATCGGGGTATAGGAGGTGGAGGAGCATTGACAACAGAATTCAATTTTAACACACCAGATGCACGTAAAGCGTAATATTATCAATATCGCTAAATGTAGAGCAAGATTTATTTCAACATTACCAAGCAAAGCCAAAATATGTTCTTTTTCGTTTTAAAACCCAAAAAGATATCCAGAATGATCATTTCTTTACAAATCAGTTGTGTGTTATAATAGATTCACATATGAATAGTTATAATAGTTATTATCGAAAGTAAATTTTTCATACCGGACAACACACGTTGACTTCTTTCTTACTCATGCACCTTCCTTCACCTCTTAGATTTCAGCATGCTTGTATTAACCGAAGTCTTTTGTACTCTTGCTAACTCCATGGTGTTCCACTCAATGCCATGATATTATCCTAGAATGCATCAGGGTTAGGTGGTGGCGCTGACCACTAAGCATTAACAACAGGAATCAAGTAGAAAACGCCAAAGCATTAGAGTGTAATATTATCAAAATCACTAGTATAAAACAATGATGAGCAACTTCTCCAGTTGGCGGGCCTGATATGGGAAAGAGGTACTTGGCAGGCCGGATTCCCAAACAAATTCCGATAAGAAGTCAAAAGATGTTGAGTGTTCATTCTGTTTCGTTTCAAATTCGAAAAACATAACCAGAATGATCATTTTTTTACATAGAAGGAAATCGTTCGGATATATGTTATTATAAGAGCGATTTTTGTTGACATGACAAAATAAGTCAATATTTTGTCAAAATTTAATTGAATTGGTCAAAAAATGTCAAAATTGTATACAAAGTCAAAATTGTTTTGACCCCTGCATTTCATTTGTATCGTAGATTTTTCACTGTCAATGAACTCGTTATTAGATATTTTAAAGCTTGTAGCCTACTTTATAGGCCTACCGTTGTATACGGCCAATTGTCTGCTCATTGTGAATCATAAACGGTCAAATGAAACAAATGGGTTGACATGGTGTTATGGTCAACGTAACGTAACACCCTAATTGAAGCAAGACTGATTAGGCATTGCATGGTTCTTATATCAAGAAGCGCATGACATAAAATTGTGACTCAGACAACATGGTCAGAACGAAGCAACACGGTTTGTCAGCCAACAACTGCAGCTGTTGAACGTTTTTTGTCCATTCTTGGCAAGCTACTTAGTAAGGACAGAAGACACTTTCTAACCGAGAATGTAGGAAAGTATCTTTCGTCGTATTGCGACAAATTTAAATCATTTCTACCATAATACGTTATGTAACTACTGGAATTCTTCATAGGCCAGATTTTGTTAAAATAAAGTTTTTTCATGCAAAAATTTGTCAAAAACGTTTTTTCAGGCCACACTACTTCGTAAGGACAGACAGTTCCAACCAGAAATGTAGATAAGTACAACACAATTTAAAATTTATGGGCGAAAACACCTAATTTGCATACGCGAGTCCAACAGTAATTTTTTTTAGATTAATAATGTCAAAATTTTGATTTTTTTTAGGTCAAAATCTTCCGTTTTTTAGGTCAATCTTGTTACAATACATTCACAAATAAATATTCCATTCAGTGTTCACCAAATGAATACTAATGCCGGATGATACCATAGCTAACTGATTGATATCAATGGCGAGGACCAGCTATGTAATATAGCCATTGGAAGAACATAAAGTAGCGTGTAAACAGATCAAGAACAAATCTTACCATGGATAGAGTTACCACCTGACATGAATCATTCTGATTCAAATTGGATACCCGGTGACAGTGTTCTGGAAGTCTTTTTGAACTTATGATTTCTCCTTGGTAGAGATGTGGTACGAAATCTTGAAATTAGTCTTCGTCATCTTCATATTTCCATGTTAGAGCACTAAAAAAATAACTACAGCAGCAAAACATGTCTTGACAAATAATGTTTGATATATCTCTGGTGAAGAGAAGCAATTCCAGCAAAATATCAGTATTTGAACAGAATAAGACTCTTACAAGCCCAGTGCCAAGAAAGAGGCATGTTTTGGTATGCCCAAAAAGTCGATCGAATGCTAATCTCTTTCAAGTTGAGAGGAAAAGGACACGTTATGGTATGCCCAAAGAGTCAACAGAGTGCCGAACTCTTTCACAAGCCCGGTGTCACGAAGAAGACACATTTTGGTAAGCGCAAAGAGTCAGCAGAATGCCAATCTCTTTTACAAGACCAGTGCCGAAAAGAAGGTGGCACATTTTGGCATGCACAAAGAGTAGACTGAATACCAATCTCTTCTACAAGCCCAGTGCCGAGAAGAAAAGAACACGTTTTGGTATGCCGAAAGAGTCAACTGAATGCTGATCTCTTTTACAAGCCCAGTGTCACGAAAAAGACACATTTTGGTATGCGCAAAGAGTCAGCTGAATGCCAACCTCTTTTACAAGACCAGTGCCGAGAAGAAAGAGACACATTTTGGTATGCGCAAAGAGTCAGCTGAATGCCAATCTCTTTTACAAGTCCAGTGTCGATAAGAAAAAGACACATTTTGGTATGCGCAAAGAGTCAACTGATTGCCGATCACTTCTGCAAGACCAGTGTAAAGAAGAAAAGACACCTTTTGGTATGCATAATGAGATTTTTCAGTACTATTCTCTCATGCAAGCAAGGTGTTACAAGGAAAAGTAATGGAGCAAGGAATATTCAAGGCACCGCTGCGGTATTTGAGTGTGTTGTGCCATAGTCTCCAAGTCAAGATTTATGAGGAACAGACACATTTTGGTATGCGCAAAGAGTCCACAGAAAGATAATCTCTTCTGAGA
>KE603170.1:0-10347 GCA_000444245.1 Botryllus schlosseri | reverse complement strand
TGATATTTTATAAAACGTGCTGTTGGAGTAAACAGAAGATTTGTATCGCATTTCCATATCAATACTATCATTTTCATCCCATGATGCGGAAGAATACTTATGCTGTCGAAAATTGGATACCTCCTAGTATGCATCAATATGAATCAAGCTCGTCATCTTTCGCGTAGCTCAATTTGCATCTTTTGACAATCCATGTGAACGAATTACGATCGTTTTCACAACTACTTACTTACTTGAGTAGATTTAAAATCAGTCAATTCTACTTCTACTTCAAGTAGTTTCAGGTTGCTTATGGAAGAAGTACTTCTACTCTTACTTGAGTAGATTTTTCCGTCGCTACTTCTACTTCTACTTGAGTAGCTTTCTTGAGTACTTTGACCACCTCTGCTCATTTCTGAACATTTTGCGTACTTTTTCTTGGGGGAAGAGTACTCATAAACTAAGATACGGGGCAACTGGAAATCGCGCCGTGCGCGAAAAAATTTGTAAAAGCTGTATAAATTTTCAGAAAATACTTTATAATTTATCCTAATTCATGAAATAATTTTGGGCCCCCTTCGAGCTCGCCCCCCCAATGGGGGGGTTTGGGGTGCGGCAGTTACGGTCCTGCTTCCAACCATGCAATAATATATATGGCCTATTATAATACAGCGCCTGGCTCAAACCTTGACGTGGTGTGCTGGCATATTGCTAATGTCAGCTGATAGCTTTCCAGATGAGTGTGGTCTATACATCTTGCAGCAGTAGTATCGCTAATCTATTATTCAACACTACATGCCATACATCTTCCAAATGAAGACATGAGCTATATAGTTGACGGGGTCACTTCTTTTATAATTTTAATTTGACAATGTATGATAAAAAAAGGGCCAGGAGCTCGAGCAATTCAACATCTAAGCCTGCTTCAAAGCCGTGTTATGGTTTCCTATACATATCACGTAATTCCGTTCCATATGGCGCACTAATCTTAAGTTGGTAATAATAGATGCGAAAGGGGATTACATACTTATAGGGGACCTTGGACGTCTCGCCCAGCCCCACCCCACCCCACTCGTAGGGCCACCACTGTAGCTATCCTTGACCTGCAACGGAAAGTGCGGTTGCGAACGCCTGGTGGGCGAATTGCGACTGATACACAGAAGCAACATTGTCCAGATGACCAATTAGGCTACATCAATCAACGATCTCGAAATCCGCAAAATCTAAGGCAGTGGGAAACCAATTATGACCGCTCTGAATTTGGAAATGTTCATAGGGCACACTGATTGGTGATGGTAATGTTTTATACATAAAATAAGAATAGGACATGATCTATTTCTTCCCCCAAGAAATAGAATACACTAGGCCCGATTAAGAGAAAAATCTCCTGACTGAACATCGACCGTGGAACGGCGTATCTAAACAAGCTTAGCGTGTAAGACATATTTCTTTCATAACATCGGCTGACAACTATCTAAAGTTAGGCCTCTGCGTGATTGCCTAATCGCGTCGAGCAAGTGCGACGATGAAGACATCGTGCCATGTAACGGGCTAAGAAATGACGCGCAGCCGCGACAGCTGGAGCGTGATGTGTGTTTGGAAATTTCAATAAATTGCCGCTCCATTACGGTGGCGTTCTGAAGAAAATGGCTGCGGCCAATTTTTTTTTCCCGTTTTGCCCTTCAATTTGAGACCACATCATTTTTGAGTGCAGTGCCCCTTTAACCCTCACTAACCCTCGGAACACTTACGCTAATCTGCAAGCCTTCGAGGAACACCAGATTTTCGCTACCGTATCTATGACGATACAAATCTTATTAGACTGTTAACACATTCCTATAGAATACTAACGCAAATAATCACCTGTGCGATGTGCATCAACAGAGTGTTAAAATAACGAAACCATTCAATTACGATTTTCACACAAAATCAAAACTTTATGATGTATAAATACTGGAAATCAGTCTGACCTCTGCCGCTCCCGTTCAGATACCAGGCCAGAAATGCGAGACTTTACCTCGGAACTTATCGTGGTATTGTTCGGTTGAAACGAAACAGCGTGATAGCTATAGCTAATTTACGAGGGAGTTTATGAATATGGGAGATAGACTTGACATTTGAGACGGCCGGGATATCAATTTCCAATCCTAACCCCTCCTGCGTACGCCACTGCACACGGTGTACAGTACAGTCACCATTCGACAACTGATCGGGCCCATAATTGCCTGTAACCAATGATGGCCGAGAGCAAAACGGGCGTATCATCACAAATCATATGTAGACCTATGAGTCGAGTGTATGTCTTAACCTGACTTCCACGGAACCTTTGAGCTCAAATGGGACTCCTAGCCGAACACCGGTTATGATGAACCACTGATCTATGGTGCACAAATATACCTTATGAAATGATTGGCTCCCCCTACTTTATATAAACATGAAATTCTCGGAAGTCTGTGATGCGTTCTTGTATAGATAACTAACCTACGAAGGTTAGTTATCTATAGTTCTTGTGTACGTAATACGCAATGCAACGCTGCAATAAGAATATTGTCTCGGGGGCTACTAATATCGGCTGTCTGCATTATACCACTCGGTCGAATGTGCAGTTGCAATGCCATGTTTTGAACGAACGTGGAGACATGAAGTTTCACGCAATCTTGAATTCGCCACGCAGGATCCTCGGGAACACCGCGATATCAGCCTGAAGGCATGCTACACTGATCAACCAGATTGCACCTCGCAATGCCCGACTGCGTCGGAGCGAACCTTACAGAGTATGCCATCACCAATACTGTTGCACCGCCACCAGGAATCAAGTGAGCGTTACGTCCTTACTGCTCAACAATTTGTAGACAACTCGGATCACTGTTCACCATCTTATTTTACTTTCGTGCATAGACCAGGAATTGTTCAAGTTCAATTGGACACCGGACGTTAAGCTGCCGTCGTGGGGAATCAACTTCCGTTCGAATGTACAGTTCCTATATTTCTACGGATCTCGCGCTAACCATATGTATCGGGTATGATGACATAGGGTAGGATAGAGCCATGTCGAATATAACGTAGTCAGTAACAAATGACTTCTATACTTTGTTGGAGTACTCAAGTAAGGTTTACTCAAGTCGTTGTTTTCAGACGACTTCCACTTCTAATAAGCAGATTTTAGGCCGCAACTAGTTACTGTTTACACTTTGCATTTTGTAAAGTAGAAGTTTGGGGATATTTTTGTATCAGATGCATCACTTTTGTGAGTGAAATTGTCATATTTTAATTTATAAAAGAGTCTGATATTTCACAAAAAAATTCACAGCGTACAACCTTCCAAGGATTGCGTTTGCGCATAACTAACGCGAACGTGAACAGAACGTTCGCACCATCCTTTACCAAGTATCAAAGCCACCCAATCAGCGGTATTTGATATTCAACGACAGGTCGAATCTCACTCCGAATGGCGTGACTGTGACACCTCGAAAGCGATCCCTTTCCGTTGTCAACCGAAAACACTATGCAAGCTACCGGTCGGAGTCTACTACGTAATCGATGAAGATCCCCGAATTTGTCGACAAGGATTAAGAATGATGGCAGTTTCCACATTTTAAAATCATATGGATTTAATGTAATGGATGTAATTAGCTTGTTTTATTTCCTGCGACTCGTAGATCAAACAAGGCTTTTGCGATTGTGTATATAAAGTTTGTGACGGCAGTAGAAATCGTTAGGTCTTCATTTAGACATATTGTCTGTATTATGCACGCCAGCCTATATTAGTTCGGTGGTTCGTAGATAATAACAACATGTACTTTTCAAATGGTTATCCCCTTTTTTGTCTTACTCAAATAAATAGTATATGTGTATCCTGGGTATCATCAACGGTTGTGATAAATTGATTGATAACTCGACTCAGTCGCAATATTTAGGTCCCTTGAGTCATTTTCTTCAAGTGGATAATGAAATGACTCGACTCGGATTCAGTTACGTTGTGTATTGCCTGGTATTGCACCCAAGTCATTGCGCATGCTGTCCGATACATTATATATGGCTGATTTGGAGATGCGATAATCCCACCATTAGTGCATGGCAATTCGGGTTTCCAGCACAGGCACAGCATGGCGAGTTTAGCACGATTGGGGCATCCATGGCCATTCTCGACTGTTCAACTGCGACCAAGTGTTGTCCACAGTCTTATCAATTTAAATAGACGTATTTTGCAGATGTACATANGANACAGGCTATATATAGGCCCATCATACAAGGAATATATATACCGGTAAGTCATAAACATCGTGTCAGAGCCATCATCTTGTATATATAGGAGAAACTTAGGTGACTGCGATAAAGAGAATGGATTATAATAGATCAACCCTCTGCTGCTACGCCTTGAAAGCATCACTGGGCGAGGAAGAAGTCTCGAATGATTACATGCCATTATTTACACTAACGACAGTCCAGTTCCGCACAAATTCTAGCAAAGGTGAAATTACTGAATTACATATGCTGCTCGAAATCCTGTACATGGGCATTGCTTAACAATGCCGTGCATTCACGGCTATTACTTTTACCACGGACTGAATATTGATTGTACTAGTGTCGACTTGAATGGCGTATGAAAATCATCCGACTGACTCGTGACTACCATGACTTTAGAATTTTGAGAAACGCATTTCCCACCTCTCCTACCCGGTAACTATAGCCGTATTTGGAGATGATGTGAACGTGAGGTTCACGTTCGCGTTCTGTGGGTGAACCTCGGAAATTTAGAGGTTCACGTTCACAAACGAATCTTCGTAGGTTCTGCACTGTGAACCTTTTTCATATGTTACAATTTTCACTACATTATAACATCTCTGGTTGAAATTTATTGCATTTCAACTGCAGGGCACTCTATGCATGGCGCTGGCAGCAATAAATATCAACATTGCACGAACATGCACCTTGACCATCTCAAAAATTTTACTTGCTTTGTGACATAAGTTTGCTCGAAATATCCAGCTTTCCGTTTGTGAATATTTTTAGTGACTCTCTCCTGGAGCTTTACCCACAATCTCACAACATCACGAGCGAAATACACTACCTGTATAGATAGTCAGCGAATGATGCTTATTCAACCAATCATTGAAATTGATATCGTTGTAAGATGCAAAAAATCTAGCTGGCGTACCGGGTCAATCTTGATTTAATATGTTTATTGTATCATAAAAACCAAATCCGGGCGATTGGGGTGTTGGCTGCTTCTGTATAACTTGTTTATGGGTAATATCGGCAGCAAGTATAGAAACCCGTTTTACACTCTGCTCAATATCAACGTAGCAATACTCAGACGCCGAATACATTGTCCGGTCTGGCCTAGATCATTAAGGCGTAAGCTTATGTTCCCTTGCAAGTCCTCGTCGAAATTGTTGGCAAAACGACGGAAGATATTGATTTTATGGGATGACTATATCATTTGATTTCCCCAGCAGTTGATACATTTGGCGACGTACTTCAGCATTGTGGCATTATTTGGCCCGAGTCGGCGCTAGGTATCGTGTACATTAATAGGCCAGCCGGTGGGCACACTACGGCCCGTGACAACATTTCATGCTGCCCGCGAAGGCATCGATACACGTAATAAAAGTATCGATAAATTTGTTAGCGCAATAACCCGTCCTCGAGGCCAACGTATTTTGAAACGGTTCAACATACAAGAAAATCACAAACGGAAATGACTTTTAGTTCGGATAACTATAATGATGTTAGATCCTAACTCCAACTTTCAGTGCTGTACTTGCAAAAAAAAACGGTTCATGAGTGTGTTGTAGATTCGTCCCTTACGCGCAGTCAGGTGCAAATCATTCGTAATTTCGGTCTTAAATCAGTCATAATGCGATGTTGCTGCAACTTGAAACACCATTTGATTCTGACCATCCAAATTACTGGCACAATTCATATGAGGGGCAAAATAAATCAACTGGATTAGTCAAATGTTTGAGANAACAGTAAATTAGGCCGTGCATGTCTTCCTCGCTGGAGGGGGCAAGTTTACCACGGTAGATCTTTTACTGTAACGTGTTTAAACGTGAAATGCTGGATATAAAACTGTCAGCATTGGGCGTCCTGAAGTTGACCAAACACTAGGGTTACCATACGTCCTTCTGAGCCGGAAAAATATGACCTTTTTTCTTAGTCAATCGACCACGAAGTGAGAAAAATTTACCATTTTCTCAAGGTTTTTCTCCGGAATCCTGGGTTTGAAAATTTCGAATAAGTNTCAGCCCCCTTTCTCGATTCCCAAATATGGTAACCCTACCAAACACAGAATTAGCATTTATCTATGAGCCGATCGCTGTTCCCATATTCAAATTTCAATCCTTTCTTATAAAAATCGGCACAATCTACAGTCGTCCCTAACTTTGACGAATTGGTTGACGATGGCCAGATTATAAAATCACGTTAATATTTTTGACGCATGCACTTTCATCAAATCAATGTTTAAATTATTTGTGTATTGTCTTCATGTCTTCGGTTACTATATGGCTTGCGTCGTGGTTTATAATCCCGATTATCCTACAATGCGGCCCGCGGAGGGATTCAGATGTTGAATGTGGCCCGCAAGCTGAGTTGAGGTTGGGGTTCAAAATCGATACCCCATCCTTATGTAATGTCAATTCTGTCTCCGATATTTATAAGCTCATTTGAAATTAAATAATTGGTATCACGCTGAGCATTTTCCAAGGCGAAGACTCGCATTTCTGAACGGGTATCTGAAAGGAAACGGCAGAAGTCACACTAATTTGCAATAAATAATATACTGTTTTCGCATTATTTGAAATTGATATCTTAACGGGGTTGTTCTTTTAGCACTATGTAGATGCGCACTGCACGTGCACACTGCACAGTTTATTCTGTGCGCTAGTAATCTACAGCGATGTATTAGATGTGTATTGGGGTAAATTTTTGTTTTTATAACTCAGCGAAAAGTTAGAGTTCCACGAAGGCTTGCAGATTAGTGTAAGTGTTCCCCAGGTCAGTAAAGGTTAAGTATCCATGAATAAAGGCTCCTCATCGCCAGCCGATTCGCTCAAGCGGTGTCTGCGAAGGCCAAAGGGTCTATCAAATACGAGCACGTCACAATGAATTCGCGATGTCGCGACACTGTTGAAATAAGTTGGGTCGATTTTCAACCGCACCTACCAAATTTTCATTCTCGCCACGCCTAAGACCCTGGCCTAAAATGACCATTGGCCATGACCAGTAATGTCGAAACACCAATGCTAACCAACAACACCAACAACAATAATAAGGCTATCGCTACTAATTTACGAGTTATCACCACATCAACGATGCCAGTTCTTTGACTTTTAAGTGGAAGCGCGTAGCGGCATGTGTGACGACTGCGAATGGACACAGCACAAACATAATTGATTTGAAGTACAAAATTGACGAAGATAAATCTCTTTGTTGGGCAGGTACGGTACTTATTATTCAGGGATGATCTCCTGCACTAAAGGTAAATGTATCAAGAAGCGTAAGCCTCAGGCTTGAGGAATTAGGGAATATCCTATAACGACATAGCCACATTCTTATCCAAACTACCTCGTCTCCTGATTATTGCGCCTGATTTAGTTCGCCCATCGAGCAAATGCAATATGGTTAAGTTATCAAGGAAAATGCTATGGTTGGTTATAATATCGATGGCTACAAAGTACGCGAAGGCAGGTGAGTCAGTTCAGCTTATTAAAATCGCATTGTGTAGGCTTACAGGGAGCAGTAACCGAGTAAACGCGGCCTAATTGACACCTTCCTATAGGTTTGATATAGCCTATTCTGCCTCGCAACCCGATGAGAACGTCCCAAAGATAGCTAAGCATACTAATAACTAACCCTCACTTGCTCATCCCCTCTCCGTCATGATTCGGACACTTGACGATATTTATCGTGTAAGTGAGATCAGTGACTTGATCACGGATTCGCGTGAAGTACAGTAGACAGTAGACAAGGCGCTATTTGTGATCAAATTGTAACTTAGATTAGAATGAGCTGAGCTGAGCACCTGTAACCTTACGATAACGAAGTCACGACTTTATCACCCACCCAAAAATGACAGAAATTTCCAGATTGTGCTCGAATCTTCATCTTACACCAGTGGTTCCCAAACGGTGGGGAATTCCCCACTGGTGGGGAATTCAATGGTTTCTGGTGGGGAATAGACGCATTTGTTCAAAATTATATACAGGACATGCAGTCTACTTATTCACGGAGACACATGCGCAATTACCGTTACCAGTTCACTGCTCTGGAATGTATGTATCGAAAATTATATTGTGTGTTGTTCACAAAACCTAATTTTTAACTCTGGATGGTCATTGGTCAATGATGGCGTCACAAACGCATCCAGCACGAATAGTTTGACGTGAAATAAAACGTGAAATAAAAGTTCTGAGCATTACTGGTATCGGTTCACAATACGTTTTATGTTTCAGTTATAGGCGATTGTCTTGCGTACTGGTGCGGTTATGTGTGTCTTGTGTAGTTAAACCAGGAAATAGCTGCTCTGTGATTATGAAACTTGGGTAGCGGAGAACAGGACCGTAACTGCCGCACCTCAAACCCACCAATTTTGGGGGGCGAGCTCGAAGGGGCCCAAAATTATTTCGTGCATTAACATAAATTAAAGTATTTCTTGAGAAATTAATGTCATTTTTCTAAGATTTTTCGCGCTTTTGCGCGATTTACTATTGACTGATGTCTGATTATTGGATACCCCTTCCCCCACGAAAATAGTAGCATTTATAGAAATGGAGACTTCGATGTCGGCCATTACTGCGCCACGACGCACCGTGGCATATGAAGTGCAGCTGCGAGAAGTGTGCCAGAACAAACAACAGCGAGAAGACCTTGGCCGAAAAGGAATGCCCTTGTGGTGACCGAAAACTTCGATGTATTTACAATATACTTATACATATATGTTTGATTGTCCATAGGCGGCTAAATGGCTGGCACCGAATGTTCTTCTCCTGGCGATCTAAACCCTACAGGACAAATGCCATCTCGCAGGGAAAAATGATTTGCAATTAAAGCAAGACCAATTTGAAATCGTGTGTGTCTTTTATTTTGGCGATTTCCATATTTTTTGACATAACAGATATATAGGAGGTCACGAAATAGCATATTGTAACGAAGTCAATATACCAACGGGTCCGCCCGAAGATGTTTAATTCATATTTAGGGGTTCTATCTTTTCCGACTCACCTCACTCAGCTCTACCGGTAATCTGATTACGAAGGGATAAAAAATTGATAGCAAAATATATGCAATTCCCGATCATATTGAACGATTCAAACACAAATTATATAAATGTTTCGCGTTTCGCGCGTTCAGTCGATATAAGACGACGCACTAAACAGTAGACCCAATGTAGGAGATAAGCAGCGGGGAAAAACGTACAGGCTCCGCGGGGCTAAGGGGGTTTATCACCCTATGGGAGCCCAAGACCAACGTTTTTTTGGTGGGCGCTGACGAAGTGCTGTTACGGTCCTGGTGGGGAATGAAGGCTCGAAATAAATCTGAAGTGGGGAATGAAGACCAAAAGGTTGGAAACCACTGTCTTACACAGTGTGTTTCGATTATGCACCTTTGTGGAATGTCTATCATAGGAACTCAATGCGGTTACTTACCTGCGGATATTTAATAAACCAAACATTAAGTTTTATGCTTGCCTACGTCGGAAAAATATTATATTTCCCAAAATCTGCATCAATTGTAATCTAAATTAGTCCTGCGATTGACCTTTGAGAGACCCACTTTTTGTGTTTTTAGACCCGTGTTTGATTAACTATGGAGGATGCGATGTCGCTAGAGGTCTCTGTTGGGCTACATCTGAGACGACCCACTTTTGCAATTGCAGGGCAGGATACAAACCGGATGGTAATTCTGAGGTGCACAGATGCATAGGTGGGTACTCTGTCACGCGGTATACTTTCGGTGAACAGGCTACCGCAGTAAATTATTCCACACAAAAATTGTCCTACACATTCCGTTGCTTTGCAACCAAACAATGATAGGCAGATAAGGTATCGCTTATTTACAGACATTGACGAATGTGCAGAAGAGACACCTTGTGACAAAAACTCTATTTGCGAAAATAAGATTGGCAGTTATATTTGTCATTGCAAATGCGGTTATATCAAGGACTACACCGGTCAAAACTGTCGTAAGATATATTGTTTCATGCATTTAATTATCGTGCTCTAACCATATACGCAATGTAATCTTCCTCTATCAGTGGATCCTACGTTGGTGACTGGTCAATGTCTCTTGCCGGACTATTGTTATCATTTGATTTGGTGGTGGGTCTACACACCATTCGATGCGTCGTTTGCTGAATGGGAC
>ATSW01102397.1:0-10401 GCA_000444245.1 Botryllus schlosseri | reverse complement strand
ACTCAGCAAATTACACACATAGTGAGATGAGGACCAGCACTTCAGCAAAGATCATTATTACGGAGTTTGGTCTTGCGTAAAGTACCAGGGACTAGTGCTAACACTGCACAAATAGGTATGTGAGTCACGGAAGAAATAACTGCGCCCGACCTTGTAATAACAGCTTGTAATAACAAACAGTTGTATCATAAGTTTTGGATGAAATACGTAGTTACTGTTGACTTCAATGAATAGCTGTATCACTTATATGGAATACAAGTCGCGCGGAAGATGTTTCAAATTGATATCAAATGCAGCAATACTACGTAAGAGAACTAGCGCGTGTAAGAGCACTTGAGCAGTGTCAAATAGACATAATATATTTACTTCCGATGGCCCTATGCAGCTGGAAAACACACATATAGTTGGTTGTGTACGATCAATAGGATCTATAAGACCAATAACATGGAGTTTGGTCTCATATGAGGCAGAGTAAACGTCCGCAGGAAATACCAACTATACTCGAATTACAATGCGCACTAGGGTTGTCCAAAATTTGGAAAATCTTACAAATCCTCCGTTGTAATGTCTTATCCTATAGATTATTGATAAAAAACGACACTGGGCCTAAAAGAAGCTCACAGGAAGGCCGTTAAGATTTCGTACAAAGCGTTTGAAAGTAGCTGCCGAAGAATGGGCGTGCCATCGACCATAGACCGGCGAGAAGACTAGTAATCACGAAACCACGGCTCTTGATTGGCTAATCGGCTATGCTCCAATGACCACGACAGGAGCAGCTTGCTGATTAGGTGATCAAGGAGTCTGCTACCGGCGACGATTTCGAAAGCGCATTGTATATAGGTTGACAGATAATGATTAAGGATTGATTCAGGGTATGTTGAGGTACGAAGTACATGATGAACAAACGACAGCTGATTCACAAAAACGTCTAAAGCATGACCGCTTTATTGTGAAGGAAACCGTCGTGGCCTATACGCCTTGTTTTCAACGAGGGAAAGCACAGGCGCTTATGCAAGTGGCGACGGATTCCTAGTTTCAGAAAGGTTATATCATTATTGAATACAAATATAAAGCTTAACAATGACACTATAATTTGTGTGATCTTATTGGGCTCAGGTTGTAGTACATGATTGAAATTTTGAAAGCTCTAAGGATCGGCTGAATCAGCGGGTTATGCTTGGCACTTATCAGATGCTTACATAAAATTGTATTCACTTGCAAGTGCTGTCAAAGTCCTTAATGATGAAGCAGAATATAGGTGTAAAAGTAAGCACATACTATGCTGGATATGATATGTCAAAGTCCTTAATGATCGCGCAGAAAAGAGGTGTAAAGGTAAGCATAGACAATGCAGCATAGCGCATAGTATCCAGCATGGTTTTGATATCATATCAAGCATAGTCTGTGCTTACATTTACACCTCGTTTCGGCGGCATCATTGGGGACTTTGAAAACACTTACAAGTGAATTCAATTTGCTGTAAACATGTGAATTCAATTTGCTGTAAACATCTGATAAGTGCCAAGCATAACCGCCTGATTCAGCCGATCCCTATAGAGCATTCAAAACTTCAACTATACACTACAAATTGAGCCCAATAAGATCACACCAATTATGGTGTCATTGTTAAGATTTATATTTGTATTCAATGATGATATAACCCTTCTGAAACTAGGAATTCGTTCGCCACATGCATAAGCGCCTTTGCTTTCCCTCGATGAAAACAAGGTATTTAGACTACAGAGGTTTCCTTCACAATAAAGCGGTCATGCTTTAGACGTTTTTGTGAATTAGCTGTTGCTTGTTCATCATGTATTTCGTACCTCAACATACCCTGAATTAGTCCTAAATCATAATCTGCCAACCTACCTACAATGCGCTTTCAGAATCACCGCCGGTAGCAGACTCCTTGATCACATAATAAGCATGCTGCCGCTACCGTGATCATTGAAGCATAGCTGATTAGCCAATCAAGAGCCGTGGTTTCGTGATTACTAGTCTTCTCGCCGGTCTATGGTCGGTGGCACGCCTATTCTTCGGCAGCTACTTTCAAACGCTTTGCACGAAATCTTAAAGGCTTTCCTGTGAGTTTTTTTTTGGCCCATTGTTGTTTTTTATCAACAATCTATAGAATAAGACATTACAACGGAGGATTTGTAAGATTTTCCAAATTTTGGACAACCCTAATGCGCACTGCCTTACGCGATGCCTTTGCCGAAATGACGTAAATTACGCCAGCCGCGAGTCATGCTTATCACAACAACTTTCCTATGTTGGTGCACTCGACTGCGTACAGCCGTATAGCTATCAAACCGAGTAAAGTCTTGTTCGACTGCTGAAATTGATGTAGCCAACACCGTAATCGAGCAGATTCGGTTTTCATGATAATATATCAAATCAAGGCAACTCCCGTACGCCTGCTAGATTTTGCATTTCACATCGATGCATTCTTTACCTAAATTTCGTTGAATTAAAAAATTGATTAGTTGAATAATCACAATTTGCACATGTGGTATTGTTGCTTTTTCTGGTATTCATACAGTGTTTTCTGACAACAATGGTCATTTAAACACTAGGGCGCACACCACCCGTAGATTATATTTAGGGGTAGGCCTACATTTAGAAGTTTTCTCTACTCTGCAATCTCTACATAATCAACTATGTAAGGCTAATAACAAATAATGATGCATTTAATAACAGGTGCTAAAACAAAAAAGGCCTTCATTGCAGCCCACAACCCTTATGCACGACTTTGAATTGGCAGCCATTCGGGCATTCTCTGATGAATTTCCGAATGTGAAAATTACGGGGTGCCTGTTTCATCTCAGCCAAAGTGTACAAAGAAAGGTGCAGGAGTTAGGATTGAAAACTCAATATCTATCTGATCGCGACTTCTCCATTCAGGCAAGCCTTTGTATAGCCAATGACGTTATCGCTAAGTGATAATAACTTGAGGTTTTGTTACAGGTAAAGTCCTTGACGGCCCTGGCTTTTGTGCCGGAGTCAGACGTAGAACGTTGCTTTGGTAGATTGACTTCCTCTGCCAACGGCTGGCCAAGTATTGCCGACGACTTGGCTAATTATTTTCGAGATACATATATACTATATAGGTAGGCTGTAGCACAATTCTATCAATATAGGCATATTTCAATTCATTATCTTTTCTGCGTTAGGTAGCACAAACCATCAACAAGGCAGTGTCAGGCGGGCACTATTCCCACCCAGCGTGTGGAACGTGCGGCGACGTACCATCGATGACATGCACAGAACGAACAACTCCGTTGAAGGATGGCATCGTGGCTTCGGCGTACTGGTTGGGGGGTGCCACGTGAATATTTGGAGTTTTTTTAGAATGTATTAAGTAAGTTTTTTATTGCATGCTGCTGTAGATCAGCGGTCCTCAATATTTTTTAGACACGCCCCTTGATGATAGTGAAAAATTGCGCGCACCCCTTATCGTCATATCCGAAAAAATATTAAAAAGAGCAATCAGTTTTAATCACATGATTAGCATTCTCCCGGATCAGCTAACTTTATTATCTCCGCCCTAAGATTCAGGCATATTATACATGGCATACTAATTACAAACATGGCATATTTTTGAAGGAAGGATGTCATACAAAAGCAAGTGGACTTAATTCAAACTTTCTCTGGCCAAGAACCGCCTACAAGAAAGAAGAAATACGTTACACTGAGCGAAAATTTGAAGCGACTCTGTGAGGAAACATGGACGAATGACCCCATGCCAGAAACTTTTCTGAAGAGAGTGGCACATAATCTTAACTGAGTAAATATATAATGGCGATCAAGACAGATTTAGCGTAACGCCGTGTCTATTGAAACTAAAATTACCAGCTTACGGAGCCCTGCTCGTACCTGAGGTTTCTGAGGACGGAGCAGAGCTCTGCAAGCTTTCGGATATTAGGTTTCAATAGACCTAAGTGATACTAAATCTATGGCAATCACTATTACATATTTACAATCTGAATCTCTCGTGTAAAGTCAATTAGAGTGTCTTTCACTTCGTTTGTTTCGTTGTATTTATATGTCAGTCATGCCATATAAATAATAAACTTCAGGTCTACTGAACGAATGATTGTTTTCCAAAGTGTAGACTAGATTTTTTGGGGATAGTGTACATCCGAAATTCCTCAGTCTCTTATTTCTGCAAGCCCTAGAAGTAACGAGTAGGCAAGGAGAGGCGAGAAAATATAGCACGAATCCTATATCACCTTTGCCTACGAGCAGTCAAAGCTGGGGATAGGACATGCAGTGTGATGAGTGTGGAATATAAGCTCATAATCTATCTCAGGGCTCGGCAACTGTTCGTATGCTGCAGCGCGCCAAACATTTTTAATTTTGTCATATTTATCGTTTCAACCCCGGAATCCCAATCTGCTGCTGACAATGGCATCGGCTACGCCCATGCTTCTTACAGTAATGGTAGCGAGGGGTAAAAAAGTTGGTCGCTACTGCCTTATACGTACGTAATATGGTACGTAATCTGTACGTAATGTGGTTATGGTCTATGGTTACTTTGGTCGTCTCCAAGTCCACTGTGATCGGTACCAGTCATACAGTGTCAGTCAGTGGTAATATACATTCTCGGTAATGTCCATTCTCGACAAAGTCCGTTCTCGGTAATGTCCATTTTCGGTAATAGCATTCTCGGTAATGTTCATTCTCGGTATTGTCCATTTTCGGTAATGTCCATTCTCGGTAATGTCCGTTCTCGGTAATAGCATTCTCGGTAATGTCCATTCTCGGTAATAGCATTCTCGGTAATGTCCGTTCTCGGTAATAGCATTCTCGGTAATGTCCATTCTCGGTAATAGCATTCTCGCTAATGTCCATTCTCGGTATTGTCCATTCTCGGTAATATCCATTCTCGGTAATGTCCGTTCTCGGTAATGTCCATTCTCGGTAATAGCATTCTCGGTAATGTCCATTCTCGGTAATAGCATTCTCGGTAATGTCATTCTCGGTAATGTCCATTCTCGGTATTGTCCATTCTCGGTAATGTCCATTCTCAGTATTGTCCGTTCTCGGTAATGTCCATTCTCGGTAATAGCATTCTCGGTAATGTCCATCTCGGTAATAGCATTCTCGGTAATAGTAGGGAACCGACGAGAGTGTGTCGTCATCCGAAATATCGCGTTGTGGAGCAAATACCCAGATGTCTTTGACACCTGACAAAATTTTGTGCTGCTCGTGAAAAACCCTTTCTATACAAATGACTTACTAGCCCCATTTACATACCGTTATTACCGCAAGTCAATAGCATGAAGTAAGTTTCGTAGTCGGTAATAAATGATGCCGCGAGAATAGGAAGTCCTGTAACACATATGAAATGTTTAACAGCTAAATATGTAATAGATATTTCCTGTATTTGCTTTGGTTTCCGCCGGCTTTGTGACCGTTGATTATTTCAGTAATCGTCTCGTCCGATACATAATCTGGAATAGTGTTCCAATCGCTATTACCAAATACGTACCAGACATACTATATATGTGCGTCATGTGTGAATACCTGGGTACATTAGCAATTCGTAGTTTCCTCCGACGTTTTCCCAGCTTCGAATGATAATCGCGGCCTTATCGCCATTACTGAAACGATTTATTATATCAAACAGATGGGTAAGCTGAAATATTTAGAACTTAGTCAAATTTTCTTCGCGATTCGCGCGATTTATCTTTGCTAGATGTCATGATATTAATATGGATACCCCCTCAAAACACGCATAATTTTTTAGAGAAAAGCATTTCGGCGTCGGTCATTACCGTGCCACGACACACCAAGACGTTGACAATGATGTTTCGGCCAACATACGAATGTGAAGTGTATGCTTCCAAAAAGCTTGCCGGCGAGGAATCCATGACCCAATGATATATATACAATGCTTGGAAACTGCCACGCCCCCTAACGCTGTAAGGTTTAGTCCCGCCGATATCAGCGTGTGCGCGGATAAGGTTGACTGCGTACACTTCATTGAGTAATGTTGACTGTGGTGTAGTGCTGCTATCACCTTTGCTGGCAGATATTTCACTGTTTTCTCGTTTGTTGGTTGATTGTAAACAAGCTTTGCGAGCATAGTGAGACAGTACTACATACTAAGGTCTAATCAAACTTTCGCCAATGCGCAATGTTCAGGTACTGACTAGTTGCTTAGGTTTTTGCATTTGTATGTGAGCGGAAAAAGCTTGAAAAATTATGACTGATTCAGATACTTATATGAGTGATCTTATTGCTGGTGGGTGGCCAACCTTAGAATTCGATGAGACCCATTCTAATAGAAAGCAATCAGGCTACTTTATAACTCTTTCCCGGGTCAGGGGAATGGAACCTCTTCGCTTCTCTTAAATCATCATTGAAAAGGAAAATTGGCATTTTGAAGAACAAAGTGCATGAGTGAAATAATGCAGCAATAATACTGGTGTCCGGTAGTCAGCATGATGTTCCGTTTGATGTAAGTTATTTTTCAAGCAATATAACACCCCTCTGCAAAAATCTTTCACTGGAATACATTTGCACATATTTTACATGTATACACTAGGGTTGTTCAAAATTCTGAAAATGTTTGGAATACTGCGTAAAAATAAAAAACGATATTGGGCCTGAAAGAAGCTCGCAGGAAAGCCGGTAAGATTTGTCTTAATGCGTACATTGCACACTCACGTGTTAGTTGAGAAGTTACTTGGTACCATAATGACTATTTATTTTGATCCAATGGTATGGTGGACTGGCAAAACTGACAAAACGAGTTTCGTATCTAATGTCTTATAATGTATTTGTTGACAGGGCGTATATTGAACAATTTGAACAATTCCAACCTTGAATTTACCAGAAAAGAGTGCTCGTATGAAACACGCAGACACCACCTCCAACTGGGAGCAAGTAAGAACGGGCTGCATACTACAAGAAGTTGAAGGACATTAAAAAATGTGCAATTCGTTCCCAGTCTGGAACTGCCATCGAATCGATTGATGCGGGAAAACCACTATTGCTGGAATAATCTGTGTTTGCCAGGGAATCACATCTGTGACAATTATAGTTCAAAATATGCTGCGGGCAACATACGGCCCGCGGACTGTTCTCCGTCTTACATGATAATGTGGCCCGCGGCCCCAGTCTGTCGAGATTCCCCAGACCCCACTGCTTGCTTACTACGTCAAATTTTAGTGACTGTATTATATTATATACATACGTATGTATGTATGCGCACTTGCGCAGCGTGCGATAGTGGCGTAAGCTCGTCGAAGCGAGAAGACTTGCATTTTCGGCATTTAGGATGTGCCGAGAGAGATAGTGTAATGGTTATGCGTCCAGCTTCTCGGTCGGTAGGTCGTGGGTTCGATCACCGACCGACTCATACCAAAGACTCGAAAATTGATATCCGCAGCTATCCTGCTGGGCGCCCAGCAATCACGCATAGCATGGAGGAGAAAAAAAGCGGGGGCGCAGCGGGTGCTGGCGAAAAATAATATCATACCTCATATATCAACCCTCATGTCGATTGTGGTAATCATGATGTTTGTCGACTACAATGGCCATTTACACCAGATTGACATTTCTTATTTTTGATTCCGTAAATGCCGACATCGCTTGCCAACTCAAAATGGGTCGCGGGCCACTATTCAAATTTCGTCGAGGACGCAGGCCGCATGAATTGAATATCGAGATTAATTAGGCCACACAGTTGAACAACGACGCTATCTCGTCTCCTCCTCAACCCTCATCAATTGATATCTTTGTATATTCCGGGTACTGGACTTATCGAAAGCCTTGAAATCTTAATTAAAGATTGCACCGTGTGCTGATTGATCAGAGCGAACCAGANATGGCGGCGCCTGTATGACAACGCTATTCTCAAATCCACATTGTCTTCGTCATTATCGGCGAGAAATGGCTGTGAAGTGATATTNCTGTCGTTAAAANANATTCATTAAATANGATTTATTNCTNNTATANGTGGATAAATGGGCGATTCAGCAATCCGGCCCGCCAAGTACTTAATTTTCNNATATCCGGCCCGCCGACTGGAGAAGTTGCCNGCCCATGCACTAAAGCAGTGGTTCTTAACCTGGGGGTAATTACCCCCAAAGGGGTAATTTACCAATTTCTGGGGGGTAATTCAAATCTTTATACTTGTAAACGCTGCACTGAAGTATTTTCAAACGTAAGCATGAATGTAGGCTAACATATGTTTTTGCGAGCTTGTATATCTTTCATTTCACTTAACACACCATGCCTGCTGTGATAATATAGTAACCATTATTGATTATGAATAACAGGGCCGAATGTAGTTTAATATAGTGCTAGTTAAGTCCAATTTATTTGCAGTTTTTGCGGATGAAATATTGTAGCGCATGCTGACAAATTGTAAAACAACAAGGGGCGTTTAAGTTCAGCTTTACACCTATAATCAGGGTTGCCATACCGTCCTTATTTCTAAGATTTGTCCTTATTTTGAAGGGCCACGTCTTAGAAAACTCGACTGTCCTTATTTCTAAGAAATGTCCTTATTTTCGACTTGCGTCCTTATTTTGTCTTATTTTCAACCGCTACAAAACTTCGATCGTTTTCCTCTGGTATCTATGTTGCATGTTGCATAATATTCCAAAATTAAGCTTATTCGTCGAGATTTTATGACATCATAAATGAAAGGAACTCTCGTGACGTACACACCACAAGATTTGACTTCTAAATGAGAGATAGCGAGATAGCTAGGGCAGTGAGTGGGGGTACAGCAGTTTCGGCTGTACTAAGCTACCGCAGCGGACGTCATTTTAGCAGTAAACAGCAATGACAGGTTACTGCTGTTTGGTCCACAGCAGAATAAGCTCAAGCTGCGGGGAAAGTCGCAGAAAAAGGCGCGGTGCAGTCGACACATTGGTTAAAAAGTAGTAAAGCTATAAATCATTGATAAATTTCTCCAAATTATATTGCACTTGCGCATATAGTTTTAGCTACGAAGAAGACTAAATCTGATTAGTGAAGTAAACAGGCGTAAAAACGTTTTTCGTGTCGATTATGAGAGAGAATTCAACGGTATCTAACGAAGATTGAAGGGCGTTGAAGGGTGTTCCGTACATAGCAATATCTGCAATTGTGACATTAACCTGGAGGCCATAGGAGAGACCGCTACTTCAACTTACATTGATACCCCAAAACACAAAAAGTGTGTCATGATGATTAATTTGAGCCAGTCAATGAATAATTTTTCCACAAGTCGATCAGCACCAACGACCTCAGACTACAAGGCAGCAGCTGCAGAGGGTACCTAGGCATTCTATACTGTCAAACACCAGCAATCATTCCTCACCAACGATTACACATCGCAATTGTTCAAAGCAATATTCTCCGATTCCAACATTGCAAATAAGTTTTCTTCGGCCAGGACCAAGACGACAAGCATTGTTGCTGGAGTTGTTGCTCCATACGCTCAAAAATGATTTGTCTAAACTTGGTGTGCGGCCTTTTTCCATCTTGGTTGACACCTCGTCTTAACGAGGTGACGAAATTTGGTTTATCACCCCAGCGGCAACACCGACGGTATTTTTTTGGGGGGGGGGCTGACGAAGTGTTGTTTCGACCCTAAATAAAGGTAAACCTATAACTGAGCTGTCGCGAGATCCATGAAGCACTTTCTAATAACAGGGAGTTGCTGGAGCAGATTGTTTCTGGTGAAAAGTATGGGATGTGATATGCCACGGCTCGTATAAATACAGTATATGTACAAAAACGCTTTTTCATGCTAATAGAATTTTTCGACTGTCCTTATTTTTTGGTCCATGTCGATGGCAGCCCTGCCTATAATGCAGTAGCAATATCGTAGTAATATAGTTTTTAGTATTGAAAAGTGTAATCTAGTCTAGTCGGTAAAATTAAGTCTGAAATCATCAGAAAGCCTTTAAAGAAACGAGGATAAGATTTTGAAACAATTTGGGTTCGCCTTCAAATGAAATACCAATCATTGTCACAATGGCATCGAACCTTCGGCATTTCCTTCAGCCTATTGCTGTGAAGTAGGATTTTCTGCAGTGGTATATCTATATCTTTCAAAACGAAATGAGTCTGCGATTGACAATTACATGAGAGATCCTGTCTATTATTATCCTCCCCTTTGTCTAGATTTGACCACTGGATAGGCTTACCATATTTCGGAAATGAAAAAAGAGGACACTTTTTCAGAAATTTCATACATGCAAAACTGGAGAGAATTCTCAAAAACAGGTAAATTTTTCCCGCTTCATGATCGGTTGACTAAAAAAAAAGGTCATCACTTCCGCTCAGAGCTCAAAATCACGTTTTTCACTCCACATTGCTAGGTGGATGACTAAAAATAAAAATAAAAAAAAAAGATCTTCTTTTCGCTCAGAGCTGAAATCACCGCTTTTCCCT
>ATSW01102377.1:0-17704 GCA_000444245.1 Botryllus schlosseri | reverse complement strand
GCAACTCACCGCGCGGTCCCTCAGACAACAGTGCGTGCCGACAAAAAAAAAGTTCACACTTCGGCTTTCTTGTGCGCAGCTTAGATTTTCTGTGCGCAGAGACCGTGTCAGCACTGCGCAATTGCGCACGCGCGCAGCTTAGAGGGAACATTGACTGTAACCCCAATAAAGGCCAAGTCCCAGTTAAGCAGTTATCATCTGGTGGTATCACTTGCGAATTAGCGTAGTCATTCGTTTGTTTTAATAGGAGAACATGGGCACCGCGACGCGAATAAGATTGCAGTATTTGAATTCGATCCTGAGATCGTTGACAAGTTGTTTGTTGGAGATACGCCAGTTCCAAAAGAAGAAAAAGGCGGTGGCGCAACGCAAACAAGCGGAATATCGGCAATAAATTCCCAACATAAACCTGGTGCAGCCGAACAGACCAGGTACTTTGGATAACCCTACGTTCCAAGTATACCTTCCCCAAATGCAACACCGCCGAATCGTAGACCCTTCTTCTGATATAACCATAAATAGGAAACATAAGCATCAAGGTTCAACTACGACACACACTCATTACTAGGTCTGCAAGTGACAAAACTGTACAAAGTCCCTACTTAGAAATGATAGTGGCCAGAGCAATACCTATAAAGCAACGTGATAAACGCATGGCGCCATGTAGAAAGAAATAGCGTATAGCAGGTCACTGATTGAGTTATACAGCGCCGTCAACTACAATGCAATATTGCAAAGCGAGCTCTATACAAGTGCTTCTCAGCCCCCGGTTTTTGACGACTTTCCGGGCCCGCCAGAAAGATTTCAAGTATATTGCGGCACGTAAAAAATTGAAGTATCCGTCAATTAGAGAAATAAAACATCAAAATTTTAACTGAGTTCCAAATTTACAGCGTCAATTAGAACGCTTTGCGTTGTTCTGAAGTAGAGTCCGTGGTAAGTTCTCTACTTATCCTATAGCACAACACTACAAGTGATGCACCAACGGTTTCAAAAGTAGTTTACAACACGTTTCAAGAACAGTAATATGTGAAAGAGAAATAATTCGACAGTACAATGTAGCGACATTTGTCAGTATAATAGAATCTAGTAAACAGAGAAGTCGCATTTATTTCAGAAGAAAATTAACAGTCGAAATCAAGTTGCAGGTTCTAACTCGACTTTGGCTTTGTCGAACGTCAACAGAACCACGCATAGCAGGTGTATCGTAGGACCAAGCAGTACGTTTACCATTAAAGTAATGTTCCAATGCTTTATCGTAATTACATTGTGGGTTGATTTCGATTTAGTTCACCGGTCCGCGAGAGTTGGGAACCACTCACTGCTCTATAGAACGAAATTCCTGAGGGATATAGAAAATATCGAGACCGAATATCAGTTGTAAGGGTCCATCAGTGTTGAACAGTGTTGAACGCTAGAAAATTACATCGTCTATATTTATAAGATATGACCTTATTAGTTATGTAGGAGTATTTGTGTGATTTTCAGTACTCACCACAGGCCACATTAATCGCAAGGGCCATATGCGAACACTAATAATTGCACTTCAATTGATACTCAGGTCGTGACGTGACGCGATGGCCCATTCTTAGAGATCAGCTCCCCAAATGTCTCAGGTAAGAGTTCAACGCAACCATCCCAAAAACTTTAGGGGTCCGCGCTAACAAAAAAGTTTAGGACCACTGTGTGATTAAGTGCTTACCTATTCGTTTCATTCATCAAGATCACAAGTCGCCAAAGAGAGCGCGGAAAAGAAACCTTCTCAAGCGACGTCGCTCACGGATATTTCATCCTCGAAAACGCAGCAAGAAACGGAGAAACTCCCCGTCTCCTCTAGCAGGATCGGCCGTCGGCTGCGCGAACACGACAGACAAGACTCAGTGGAATACAGATCCTGCTCGGATTTATCCGTCAAGGTGACGCAGGATCGCGTTAACTTCAAACAGTGGCCGAAGATGTTTCGAAAAGGCTCCAAGCTCATGAGAGCCAAGCGCCCGAAGATACTGGGAAGTTTTCAAGTAGGAAAGTGCGAGTCGTTGTCATCGCTGGATAGCAACACCAACCCTGACACCATAACAGGCAACCAATCGTCTTTAAGGGTGAAAAAAACAGACGAAAATAAGCAACCTCACCAGGTAGAGGGGTTCATTGACGACAAATGGATGAAACAACATAGCGCACCGAGCTCACCTCGTTACGACACGGATCACTCAAACAGCACAAGCCCAACGACGCCCGGGTCAAGTTACACCTTCAAAGTTAGGACCGATGTCGATGCGTCTTCCTCTCAATCAAAGCAGATATCATATGAGGAAAAAGCAGCATGCAGAGAAAATCATTTCGAAGATCCGAGAGGAATTTGCTTGGACGATAACGACAATATTCTTGTAGTTGACTATGAATGGCATCAGCTGACCCTGTTCACGTCCGAGGGTCATTTCGTGAGGCATCTACTAACAGAGATTGATGGACTATACCATCCAATTACCGTCTGTATCCTAGAGCCGGGAAAGATTGCCGTCACAGATTCGTCGTCGTGCATTAAGATCTTTGAATTTTATAACGAGCTCTGGTGAAATTCCTTGTTTTCGTTTTCCCTATCAAGTTCAATATAACCATTGTGGGTTTGTGTGAGTGTGTGTCGCCACGTTTTTGTGACCACCAGCGATAGCTGTTCTGCGGAACATACCTCTTTTTGCGCAAAGACGTGTATATCTAGGGATGGACGAAATGGTGTCCAGTCAATACCGAGAAAACCATTACCGAGAATAGCATTACCGAGAATGGACACCACTGAGAATGGACATTACCCAGAATGTAGTGTATACAATGCAGCATTGTTATGGGTATGTACAGGTCGTGTGTATGTGGCTATGTGCAATTGTGCATCTCGGCGTTGCCAATTCGGCGTCGATTCTCAGATATAAATTTCCCGACAACGTCCGTCTCAGTAAGTTAGATTCTTGGCATTGGCCATTCTCGGTAATGACCATTCTCGGTAATGTCCATTGTCGGTAATTGCAGTCTCGATAATGTCCATTCTCGGTAATGGTTTTCTTGGTATTGGTAGAGAACCAGACGAAATCGAGTCACTGAATGATCTGATTCTGAGTAAAGTAGTGAGCTTCGAGTGGAGTATCGCTCATTATTACGCCATAACTGTATGACAGATGTCAGAAGTGATGACAGAAGTTAAAATATGTACATTTTATGCCACCACAAAGAATAGAATGTCTGTCTTGCACCATATTAAAGATAATTTGGTATTTTAACGGGTATGCCTATTTCGTCGCACGTTGTGACAATGCGGTGGGCTGATCGCGACTTCCCAGATGTGGCATTTCAAGGAACGTTCGTAGTTTCGTACTATATGTTTCGTATGATGCAATACGACCAATCAAGGTTTCAAGGCTTCCGAAATCGACATTAGCATCGAAATAATAGTTTCGTCCATAAACTAACTCTGAGCGGTAACGCAACATAATTTCAGTAGCCTTCTCGGAATAATCATCTCTCACTATTCGACCCAGATCATTAGAATTAATTCTCGAATCATTGCGCCCAGCCCTGGGTGTATCAGATCTTGAAAATTCCATTTCAAACTTCGGAAGACTCAGAGCTGAGCAACACTTCCAATCCATCAAGAACACGAAATTCATCGACGGTTCAGTCTCGCATATTAGCGATGCATTAGCCTCGTATAAATTTACAACACAAATTCAATAGAGTACATGTCAGTTTCGCAATAGATAATACCACTGGACGCCGTACACGTGAGAACGATAGAGTTCCAATCGAGCAAAAGGAGGGAGGAATAGTGAATTCGGCGTCAATGTTCTTAGCCACAGTACTCGATAGACCAGTGTAGTATGAGACTACTAATTTACATGAAAACGTCAATTTCATGTATTCCAGATAGGGAGCAGCTTGTTGGTGGTTATTATCACTGCAGAATAAATTTTCCACCACATTTTAAGTTTTTTGGCTGTTGTAAAACACAATGTCTTTCTTGCATCCATGTTCTCGATATAACACGCAGCGAAATTACGAGGAGGATCTATATGTAATTGAACTATATGCCCATAGTCATCGTAGCGAATCTCGGCAATCCCTACTGTGTAGGGCCTGCACCCTGTAACCAGTGATTGATTTTTATGTATTCCTAACCGAGAGTCACCTAAATGCAGTAGGAAAATCAGTTGTAAATACTTGCAACACTTTGGTTTTGTGCATAAGGCTGCATTACTA
Organism: Botryllus schlosseri; assembly: GCA_000444245.1. Lineage (NCBI taxonomy): Eukaryota > Metazoa > Chordata > Ascidiacea > Stolidobranchia > Styelidae > Botryllus > Botryllus schlosseri. The sequence continues at coordinate 13,456 of ATSW01102377.1, read as the reverse complement.
AGCACGATAATGCCCAATATATATATGCATACGCTTTGATTACATTAACAAATGTTACACATAGCGGCACACAACGGGTGTCCGTAAAGCTAATTAGATCGTAAATCGATACTCCAATACTGTATACTTGTCATTCTCCATAACTTAGATCCTAATTTGATCACATAATCGCGTGAGCTCGAACAGAGTTATTAGCAAGTAATCAGATTATACGCCGTTATGAGATGAAGTTATGCGCTTGTCGCGCCTTATTAATCTAGTTTTATAAAAGTCAAATTTATTATCTGAAGGCCTAGCCGTGTTTCCCTCGCGTTCATAATAACATGCCATGATCTTGAATCGTTAGCAAGCGAGATGCTAGTCTAGTCAGTCGATGGATTGGTAGGAACAAGGTATAGACGACAATTTACACGTCCGGCGTGAATTAATGTATCAAAAACTAATATAAATTCATTAGTCTTTAATATCGGTAAGTCTCACAGAAAACAATGTAACAAGCTCTCTGCAGCAAGTTTGTAACGATCCGCCAAGTCGGCATTGTCCGATGCAGGGCTTTTAAGAAATGAGATACACTCTAAATTCTACCCAGAGAGCGTAAACCCTGTTCAAGTGATACCATTATTTAACAAAAGTGAGTCTGTAGCTTTCTGTAACATTTATTTCATGGAATTAGAGCAGGTGTTTCCAACCTGTGGGCCACGGCCTCCCTACACACCCCCACTCTCTCCTCTCCTAACCACGACAACATGCTAGTTTGTTTACTGTGCAGTGTGCATGTACACGACGTTTGCGTTGTGGCTGTGACCTTTGCAGGTTAGTCAAATTTACAGGCAGCACGATATACATTATTTCCAATTCTGAGTCACAACTCAGACAACAGACACCATCAACGAACAAAATCGTGCAAGGAAATTTCCCTACGAATATCACCGTACTTCATTGCATCATTGCATCATTGCATCATTGCATCATTGCATCATTGCACTTATAAATTCTCCATTCTCGTTGCACAGGCGTTTAAACATGTCATCATTTCAGTTCATTAGTTGCGCTCAGCTCACTTTCCAATAACTCTGTCCAGTGAATAATTGGTTAGAAAACTCATAGCAATGAACAGATACAAGAAACGCTGGTGGCGATTTCAGATTGAATGCGCCTTTTACGATCGCGGCCGTGAACAGATATTCATATAGATATTTTCTTTCTACTGTTCCTATTAAGCTATTGAGTAACGGAATCTCAACATTGATTTCTATCGATCACCACGCCCGATTTTACTCTCAACGCAAACGCCTTGTTTGGCAATAACTCCCACAGGGTGCGTTGGCATCCACTTTGGGAAGTACTATGGTTTAATATAGGTAAATACTACCCACAAAGCATGTTGATTGTCCTATAAGGCACGAATCAGCACAAACCAATTATAAATACAGCCTGAAGCGCGTTTGCGTATGCTATAGGTCAGGGGTTCTCAACCCGCGGCCCGCGGGCCACATGCGGCCTGCAGACTCTTATTTTGCGGCCCGCGACATCTTTCATTATGAACGCAATTACTACTGGCACAGTATTGTTGCATATTAATTTGGATACTTAGCTCTCTTATCGCACTGTCCCTGTATCGTTTGATTATACTGATTCTTTAAAGTGTTCTGGTGTCTTCATATATGGTCGAGCATAGATTCTTATTGTTTTGCATCGTTATTCGGACAGTTTCATCTGGAGTTATACAGATCGCCTGATCTTAGAAAAAGAGTTGCTAGCTAGCTGGTGTCAAGCCCAGCAATCCATATTTTGAGGCATTGGTAAAATTGCCCATTACGTTACAGATGCATGGTTCAAAATTGCTTGGAATAACGCTAAACCCAAGAAATCTGCTAGAACAGGTCTGTTTTCAACAAAACTTTACTATACTGTGTGAATCTTCGCTGTTTCCGGAATTTAGCAGCAAGGAAAACGACACCTGACAAATTTCGACCCTACACTTGTCTGATTCAACCGTGACCAGAAGAGAATTAGCAATGTCAGTCGATCTTTTGCTGCATATTCTGAAACACGTTGCCGCGTAGATTACTTTAGCGTAGCATTGTACGAATCCAAGGACATTACAACGCTAATTATAAGGGAGTATTTTGTCGGAGTTAACATATTTGCAAAAATAATGCTGGCCTGGAGAGAGGGAACCAGCAAAAAACATCAACTTTACAAAGTAGACTTCTGTCACTATTGGTGCAGGGATGAAAGAAGTGAAAGAAGGGTTGATTAGTTTGGTCAGAAATTACCCCGAACATTAGACTTCTTCTCGTATCACTGAGATCTCAAAGTGACAATGGCCTCTGTAACGAAAAATCTATACTTCCTCGCTCACGCATTGAAACAGACAGTTCAGTTCTCTCTGATGCAAGGGTTTGAAGGTGCACACTGCAGACACCGACTTGGGAGCGAATGCAATGCACGCTCCATGAAGGGGTCTACTTGTGCCGCCGGAAGATGACATAATCTCACTAGAAACAGCAACTGAAAACTTACGAACGCTGTCCATTAATGCTGTAGAATGCATAAAAATGTACTAAATGCCCATATACGATTGGTAAATAGGCTACATAAGCCTAAATTTAATAGTAGTCCACAAATACACGGTAATAATGTTCTGCGGCCCGCAGAGGTTTTTGCTGTTAAAATGCGGCCCGTTATACAAGGAAAGTTGAGAACCCCTGCTATAGGTTCTGCAAAATCGCGAGAGCTTCACAATATTAAACAGCTGGATTCGCGTACAAAAACCTGTTTATATTGTACTAAACCATTGTATAATCGCCTGAGAGTTGCCGATTGGAAATAATACTACCGTTTTGAATACCGTGCAAATCGATTTTTTAAAAATAGAGTTGGTCTTTAACTGCAAAATGATATGTATCACTTGGTACGGTTCGTGTACCTTGGTTTCTTTGAATGGAGTACCCAGCAGCAGATAGGTCGCCATCATAACGTCGTGAACGACTTGAGGCGGTTTTTGATAGCTTCGTATTTCGGCGATTGTGCTGGATTTCAATTCAAGAACCTGAAACAGAGAAGTAGTTAGACAAGGAAGAGTGTCTCCACAAACAAATTCATGTACCAGACGTACTGTAACGAGAGCAGTCTCTTGTCATTTTTAAGTGTATTTTTGCGAAGGCAACAGGCGGGAAAATGAATTAAATTAAATTACGTTATGGATGGATTAGTAGAGCTGGACGCAACGATTAAAGAACTCGAATCTGAGTCGAGTATTGATTACAATGATTTGAATCGACCAGTAATAATCCGACTTTTCGAGCACCAAAACTATACGCCCCTAATGACGAAAAACTATTCTATCAATATGAATTACTGTTTCGACAGTTTGTCCCTGCCACAAAAACACTGAATCCTCATTTGCTTCATTACAGTATCGATGACATCTAGCATGTATGGTAGGGTTGTTCAAAAATAACTTTTTTTTCGGATCCCGGGAATTGACTGATCAAACTGTTTGGTTGTCTAAAAAAACGCTGTACACCAAATGTGGTTCAATTCTTACCAGTAGAAGGCGATGCAGAGCCAATTGAAATTTATAATTTATTATAAAAAAATTGGAATTATTTTTCAAATTTTATTACATACCTCATGAAATTGTCGAGTTGTCTACGAAAACGACGCAAAACAAATTTGACGCAATTCCAACCCGTAGAAGCGAAGTTATGTTAGTTTTTCATTAAAAATTCTGGGTTTCCCAAGGTCAATTCTACTTTTGCAAATTTAAAACTTTCTACTGCAATAACTTCGCTTCTACCGGTTTGAATTGAGAAAAAATTGTTATGCATCTTTCTCTTGGACGACTTAACAATTTGATGGAGTTGACAGTAAAATGTGAAAATTTTATTTTTATTATTTATATTAAATTCAAAAATTTTAGTTGACTCTGCGTCGGCTTTTACTGGTTGGAAATTAGATGTGCAGCGTTTTTTTTTATGCCATCGAACAATATAATAAGCGAATCCCTGGAGTCCGGAAAAAAGTTATTTTTGAACAACCCCACGTGTTCAGTGTTCATTATAGAATTCAATTAAGTCAGGTTCAACTCGCATATTTGAAACTCTTGAGTGATATTGAGTTCGCGATATGCTCATTTTCCACACCTTTAACATGTGTTTTCAAACAGATAAACCGCAGTTTCCTAATCTACTTTCAAGCATCTGTTCTGATACAAGAGACTTGAACAAGTCATATAGAATGTCTCGAGTCCCATGACTTGGTCGAGTCATACGTAATTAGTCGAGTGCAAGTCGAGTCAACACGCAAACTGACACACGTCGAGTCGAATCATTTACCAGTTTTAAGTATATGACTGGAGTCAAGTCGCGCTAACGAAAAATTGCGATTTCAGTCGAGTGCATACAACCATGCACAACTCTAACTGAGCATCGAGTTTCTTTAACACTTCCAAACAATACTGTAAAAAACAATTCCGTTCACCTCGTGACGCAGTCTTTCCAGCCGTTTCAGACGAAGCAGGAGTTCGCCGGCTTGATGCACGAGATCGCGAAGTTCGCTTCGGTCGAACCTATCTTTCTTCGCGTTTGCCACGCCCTCTTCCAACTTTTCAATAAGCCTTTGCGACATTCCGTCCTTTAGGTCTGTAGAAATAATCTCAGAGGTACAGAACTTCAATATACAATTGAATATTATATTTAAATTGAAATAAACCCCAATATTCTCGGTTGACACTAGTCAGGGTCAATCTTATATAGATCTACGGAAAAGCGTTCACGGGCATTATGTCAGTTAGCGAAATGCCTGTGATCTAAATCTAATCTTATTAGTCAAATGTTTCGATGCTCTTTTTTTAATTCTAATCTGATTTCTGGTCTCCTAAATGTATCTATAATTCCAATCCTAAACGAATTTGGAAAAAATGTGGTAGCTATAATTCCTATTCAATCTAATTTTGTATAGCTGAAATGTTTCTAGATGTCCAAGTCATACCTGATGCCGTATTTATTGTATGGCAATGTAAATCAGGTATGGTACTTTAAGGTAGTAAATTATGATTTCACACTCCTCCAATTGGTGATAATGAATCAACACACCAATCATTATGGAGATATATCCCAGTTGTGTAACGGGTCCTGTTTGAGTATAACATCCTTTTGTTGTTTCTTAGGGTGCTACACGAAAATAGAACCCACTACAAACATGGAATAAATCTGGAATAGGTGTATAGGACTCACTATCGCCCATTCCATGGGTGTGAAACCACAATTTGTTAACCTGATTTACACCCCACGCTAGGGTGTAAATGGGATAAATTCACCAGTATTCCACCTCAGGATTCACATCGTAGGGTGTAAACTTCACATGTACAGTAGGGCTGTTCAACAATAAATGTTCTTTCGAATGTTAACAGGTCACTTAATGTAATTGTTAGATTCCTGAAAAATATGCTGCACACCAATTTTGACTCAATTCCAACCTTTGGAAGCGAAGTTATTGCGGTGGAAAATTTTGGATTTGGAAAAATGGTGTACACGGTGGTTAATTAATTACATTATAAATAATGAGATAACTTCCCACCGTAAATACTGTTTTTTCAACTACCAAAGCTTCTACTGCAGTAGCTTTACTCTGACTAGTTGTAATTCAGCCAAATTTTATACACATGGTTTTTCTAGACAACTTAACAATTTTATGGCCTTAAATACTATATTTTGCAAATCAAATATTTTCTACTCCAATAACTTCGCTTCCACAGGTTTGAATCAAGACAAATTGTTTTTAGACAACCAACAATATTATGGGGTATCCACTAAAATCTATTTTTATTATTTAATGATCCTACAACTTTATTATATAATAGCAATGATTTTACTTGCTGGAATTGGGCCAAATTTGATTTACGTCGTTTTTGGGCAATCTAACAAAATTTATTAGGTAGCCAGTAATATTTGAAAAAATTATTATTGAACAGGTCCAATGTAAAGTACGTGTGCCAGGGCATGAAATGATGGACACTATGTCACCACTAACTCAGCTCCGTCTGAGTCATATATTTCAACGGGAATACTCGGATCAACTGTTGATTTTCAACTCCAACGACAGCAAACTCCAATACCGCTCGAACACTTGAACATTCGTATCAGCCTCTCGGCCTTCTGCAAATCGCCGTCGTCGTCGGGCAGCTTCGCTTCCTTGAAATCCTTCACGGCTTTCGGCAAAGTGTCAGGGTCTTCCGTCTGCACGGCCACTTTCAACTGAGTCCTTATCCGTTTCTTCTTGGCAGCTGAAAATGTACAGTGACTTTAGCTGTGTGAAACACACAAGTATTTGAAAGATAAGGGCTTGAGTTAAAAATAAGTCGTTACTGGAAATGACGTATCTGTGAAGCCGTGACCAGTCAACGGAATTGTGGCAAAGTACAATGAAATAGGTATGGTCGAAAAAAATCCAAATCACACAACAGCAGTATAGAAGTAAATATTCTATTCATTTTTAAATACACTGGCTAGTGCTGGTCATGGGTAGTCGTCAGCAACCAGTAGAGAATTTAATCGAACATTATATACTAACGAACGACATTCGATCATGCGATCTTTGATATACAGTGTTGTTATGGTGATTTAGTTCCTTCTGACCACTAGAGGGTGTTTATGATGATTGCTGTCTGATTACCTTTACGTAGTGACTCTGCCTTTCATTTTGTACTAGTTCGGTGGAAAATCGTTTCTCTTCGTTGTACCTTCGTTAACTCTGTGTTATTGCCGTGTTGAATTCAGATACACTGGCTTTATTTCATGTTCAGAAAAGCCTAGGATTCGATTGCATTGTGTTGTATCTCAACAGTTTTATTAACACGCTGACGATTACCTCTGACGAGCCTCAGCCGAAAATATCCGGGTTTCTTTAAATACCAACACTGGAAAACTGGGTTTCTCAAGTCAAAACTCCAAGTTCGTGCGTGTCTCCAAATTTTTTTCAATCACACAGATGAGACTTGGAGTAGCTTAGTCTGTTGCATTGGGACACGATATTGATGCGAATTTGAACTTGAATTCCAACTGGAAGCTGACATTCTGGGTTCGAAATGTTTGAATCCAACATTCCCGACGGTTCATCTCACCTTCTGCCTTTTTCTTGGCCGCCGCCAGCTTCTTTTCCGACTCCATCTTTTTGGCGTTGTCCTTCTCGCGTTTCGTGGCCTCCGCCAACATTCGCTCCTGGTGGGCTGCTAGTTGTTCTGCTTCTTTGGCTTCCTGGACGCGATAAAACCCAGTGGGACACCATATTAAACGATAAGCAGACGCGCTTACAGCTTGACGGCGAAACGTAATTGTCGACGTTTTAAATCATGTCGTGGTATCACGGAAACAATTCGACGTGAGGAGTAGCATGGAGTAGCAGTATGCATCTCGAAGACTTGATGGGATACGACAGCTTTTGATGAAATCTACTAATTGTGATTTACGAAAATCTACAAACGACCATGTCGGTAATCAATTGGAAATAAATTTCACAAAACGATGATATGACCTATGCGTCGAAGCGTATTATTGTGACTGGAGCCGGGCATTCGTCGGGTTTTTGGCTTGACAAAAGCTAAAAATGACAACTAGTCAACTGCATGATTACCCCGATATATTCTGCCGATATCCAGAAGGTATGGCACCTGGCTTTGGCGCTTTTCCATTTCTTCAAACAGCTTTACAGCTAGGGTTGCATTTACATTTTTAAGCACGGTGTTTAAAAGCGCTTTTTTATAAAACTTGTTTTAAACTGTGTTTCGAATAAAGGCCTTTAAAAATTCAAACGTTGTATAATTATTCCATAATTACGTAAATACTTTCGTAAAAACATGAAGTATGAGCCTACGGCCGAATTGCATCTGATATAAATGACGTATACCAGGGGCGGGCAACTTCTCCAGTCGGCGGGCCGGATATAGGAAAATTAAGTACTTGGCGGGCCGGATTGCTGAATCGATACATTATTCGCCCATTTATCCACATATACAAGGAATAAATCGTATTAAATGAATGTATTTTAACGACAGCAATGCAGTGTTGGGATGACTCGAGTCATGACTTGACTCGACTCGGACTCGAGTCACCTTTTTCGTGTGACTTGACTTGACTCGAGTCACTTTGCAAAAATGACTTGACTTGACTTGACTCGGCGCTTCAGAAATGTGGATTGACTCGTGACTCGGAGCAAAATTCACGAGTCAATTTCAAGTCATTAAGTAAACTGTGTCGATTAAATAACCATATCTTGTTTATGTTTGGGTTGTTCGCGAAACGCCGGTGTCACTTGGAAAGCAACCAGTCATTCGCTGATTGTTCGCTTCACTGATCCTCCATTGTCACATCACAAATAATTTGACGGCTAACGAAACAATCACAGCTTACGTTATCGTAGTAGCAATATATTAATCTAATAGCAACGTGTATCCTTGTTTCTAAGACGGCTCAGAGCTTACATTGCGGATGTGCTCACCTTTACCAACCATCTTGTTTGATATATAACGAACGAATATAGTTTACGCGTTTATATTCTCACGGATGTGTATTTCGGCAGTGTATTGTACCACATCAATTTCTTCAATTTCTCGAGGATTCGTATTCGATACTATATATTGGCCGATAAAATCAGACTGTAGATGTAACTATACAATTACTCGCATATTTTATTAGCAGTTCTACGTTTGCGTGAGTGCTGCAACATCGTTTTGTATGTATATTTATCTTTATATTCGTTATTTGATTCAAGATAAATGACCAATTCATCTGTCCTTAATCTAGTTAGCAAAATGTAATGACTTTGCATCATCACTCATACTTCGAAATTTCAATTTGACTTGAATCGCGACTTGACTCGTGACTAGACTTGACTTGACTTGGCTCGACTTGACTCGAGTCACCTCCAAAAAACGAGTGACTTGACTTGACTCGAGTCACCTTTGAAAATCGATTGACTTGACTTGACTCGAGTCAAAATGTGCAATGACTCGAGATGACTCGTGACTCGAAGGTAGTGACTTGATCCCAACACTGCAGCAATGTCACTTCAAAGCCATTTCTCGCCGATAATGGCGAAGACATGTGGATTTGAGAATAACATTGTCATACAGGCGCCGTCATGTCTGCTTCTCTCTGATCAATCAACACCCGGTGCAATCCCTAATTAAGATTTTAAGGCGTTCGATAAGCCATGTAACCCTAATTTACCATGATATCAATTCATTAGGGTTGAGTAGGTGACGATAGCGTCGTTGTTCAACGGTGTGGCCTAATTAATCTCGGATATTGAATTCATGCGGATCGCGTCTTCTAAAAAATTTGAAAAGTGGCCTGCGACTCGTTTGAGATGGCAACCCCTGGCACAAGCGGTGCCTTACAAAATCCAAGAAGTGTGCCGTGCTACAAGTCGGCGGTTACCGAATCAAAAATAAGAAATAGCAGCATGGTGTAAATGACCATTGTAGTCGACAAAAATCATGATTACCACAAACGACATTAGGGTTGAGTGCATCATAAATGCCGATAATGCAAGTCTTCTCGCTTTGACGAACTTACGCGTAAGTTTCACTCTCGCAACGATGCGCACACACGTATATAATATCATACAGTCACTTGAATTTGACGTATCATGCTAGTAGTAGGGAATCACGGCAGACTGGGGCAGCGGGCCACATTATCATGTAAGACGGAAGACTGTCCGCGGGCCGGACAAAATCCCTTCGCGGGCCGTATGTTGCCCGCCCCTGACGTATACGATAGGGGGTGGCTGGAAACCTCGAAACCGTCGTCTGTTCACCAGTCATATCGCGCAGATATCGATTATTGGTACGGAATGGGTCTTATGATGATGATGACCGCCGAGCGTAAAAATGCTGCATACCGATGTAGTGCTGGTAAAGATATTTTTGGTCCTTTTAATACAGTGGACGGAAACCTTTTTCGTCGGAGCTATATTTCATTCGAAGTGCGATATCAACTCGATATTATCGGCAAATCGATATAATCGGTAGGGCTCTATTCTACTGTGCGATGAGCGAAGCTGATGAATTATGAGTTTTGAGAAGCTAAGCATTGAATTGGGTCGCGGGAAGGAATTTCATGGTCACTGAATGGGAAAGTGTGAATCATTTTCGAGTCTTCATTAGATACTCACTTGATCTTGGAGTTGTGCGTCTTGGGCCAATTTATCGCGTTCTTCCGCCACGCGGGCGGCCTCCGCTTCAGCTGCTTTACGTCTGATGGCTTCCTCTAAATGTGCAAGAACCATGGTCGACACAAATAATGATATACTATGGTTGAGTTTAGTACAATATAATATTCATTACTTACAATGATTTTTGTAGAATTTTGGAATTGGTAGTCCCAAAAATAGAGGCGTGAACGAAAATAAGCACGCTATTTTCGCGTCTCGATTCGGTTGAAATCATGATCTCAAACGAAATGCCGAAAGGCAAATTTGGGACAACTCAATGTAAGGGCAATGGAACCACCCCGAAATAGCAGTCAAAGTCTGAAAATCGTCATTGTTCCGAACAGTAGCTGGACGAAATTGGCCATTGTTATTATCCTTGTGATGCGGCGCTCCGATTGTTTCGAACGATTGGCTTTTGAGTTTATTTCGGAGTGCTTCTCCCAGACCAGATTTTAATTCGTATTTTTGGAATCGGTGCGATAGCTTTCGATCAATACGAGACCCAGTGGTGGCTTTTGGGGTGGGCGAGGTGGGCGGTCGCCCGCCCCCCTATTTGGATTTCGCGCTTTTTTCAAGGAGAATGACAAATAAACATGGAAATCCGTGTATCAAGTAAGAATATGATTCCGTACAAATGTGTCAATCATCATTAAATCACTGCATTTGTTAGAAAAGTCCCGTATCCCGATAATCATCACGTCTCTGCATGAGGTAGAATTACTTAGTTTTGGTGTAGTCTATCCTTGCACACATGCAAAACAGACACGGCCGAATCCAGGACTTGGGAAAACCTTCTGCGGTGGTGAAAGATAGATAATAATAACCGATGCGGAAGGGGGGATCTGGGGGGCGGCGCCCCCCAGAAGTTTAGGATAGATACTTATAGGGGGGCCCCCGGTAAGTCTCGCCCAGGGCCCCCCCGTTCGTAGGGCCATCGCTGACGAGACCCATAGGGTCACCAGCTATAGGGCTCCCAATTATGCCGATTTTAGCCGGCTCAGTAGTACAAAACTCTTGGTATTCAAGCGTAACGACTGACTTGCGCATCTGTTCGTAGGTTAGGGATTTATGGTTAAAGGTGGCCTTTGCACAGCGTTGCCAGTTTGAACCCTACTTTCGTTTTGAGCCAACCAGAAGCAAAGATATGTCTTTCTCTGAAATCCGATGAAGTTTATTGCTCGCACATTACGTCGTTTCAATAAAGACTGTTCATTGCAGCAGAGATACCTAACTCACTAAAACTGCAGTCGTATCGGATTGAATGGAGCATCGTTACGCGTTTAGCAATGATAAAGAAAGGCGGAATCTCCACAAAACTGCCACATCTAAACATGATTCGAAGTAACAGGAAACGATACAGTGCTTTCACCTGGCTACTGCGATGGCAATGATTCATTAACAAACGCAGGATATGGATTAAATGCTACAGGCCGGATTTTCCGAACAGGAGAATCACATTTCCATAATGCGGCGTCTTGCATGGGTGTGTAAAATGTGTGCGAATACAGAGGATCAAAACTATTCCGTAGCAAGCAATTTACCTTATTACATTTCAATCGACCAAACATCAAAAGATAAGTTCTTAAACACGTTAGGACGTACTCTACGTCGATTCCAAATGATTAAAACAGTGGTCCTTAACACTAGCGGTTCTGTGAGCAAATCTAAGAGCTGCTTTGCAGGGCAAGACACACACTCAACTGATACATACGACTTGTGGCAATCATTGGTTGCAGGTAATTGGGCCCGATCGGTACTCGAATTATGGCTGTTCTTTGTTTGTGGTGTTCATGGCGTTTGTCGACTACTATGGTCATTGGTCATTCACACCAGGCCAAATTTCTTCATTTTCCTCCCGTAGCTGCCGAATTCTAGCACGGTCAACTTCTATAGGCTTTTATACGACACCGCTCACATGGATAAGATGGCGAGGGGAGCCTAGATAAAACCAAATACTCTAGTAGGAATTCTGTAGTCGACCTCGGTCGGAACCGAACCTTAGTGTTATGTTATGTGGTATAGTATATGGTATGTTAGAGCAGTGTGGCATCGCAGTATGGTATGTGGTAGATAGTGGTACAGTCAAGTGAAATGATTCTACACAAACGATAAGGATGATGTATGTTATAATCAACATGATGCCATCATCATAATGACGTTCCAACGTTACATTTAAAAATAGCTGTCGATTTTTTGCCTTTCGGTACCTGTTCTGATGAGACAGATTGAAATTGAGTGCAGCTATCACAAACGCTAGCGTTATACATAAAAGAAAGCATAGGCTAGTCATCTACATCATACGGATGAGCGATATGAATAACTTGGAATGTCTGTTACGGGACCCGCACATGGCACATGGTCATTCCGGTGGTAGAATTTGTTTTAGTGAGTGTGCCTGATTTAATTATAGCTCGCTNNGAGTCTGACGCACAACACCCTGCCTACAGTGGTCAAGCACCGTAAAAAACCCTTACATACATACATATGAATAACGAACAACTATTTTTGTGATCATAGAAATAATACTGAATAAATGTCGAATACGTGCATGTTTGATGATAGGTTCTAATGAAGAGATAGCGAAATGAATTACGTCAGTGTCAGTCTGATAATTGTATCTCTGCAAAACTAAACTCATCGACAGTACACGTTCGTAAAGAGTGTGTGAGGAATATCAGGCCCTGCTTTACATCTGTAGCCACATAGTCTTTGGCTCGTAAGATCAATTTAATGTTTCAGTGTATGCCTACGGATTTGCCTCAATCTCGAAGTAATGAGATGTCAAGTAGAGTAACTTTAACACTTACCCTCTCGTCTCTCCAACTCTGCTTTACGTTCATTTTCTTCCAGCAGTTTCCTCTTTTCGGCCTCCAACTGCAACTCAATACAAGGTAAGTTGAGTGATAAAAATGCAAAGTGTAAAAAGTGAATGAGGTATATCATCAGTGGTGGCTTTTGGGGTGGGCGAGGTGGGCGGTCACCCAGGGCCTCCCCTGGTTGATTTACGCGCTTTCGAGGGGGCCCCTCCTCGGTTTACGCGCCTTTTTTCAACTATTTCCCCGGTTTACGCGCTTTTTCCCAACTATTACCATTTTCTGAATAACCTTTAAATCCTTGTATCCATAAAGAATATGGTACAGTACCGTAAAAAGGGGTCTATCATAATTCTCATTTTTTTAGTTATCCTTTTTCGAATAACCGTGAAAATCCATGCACCCATGTAGAATATGGTACCGTA